>VUQK01041308.1:29548-43213 GCA_015106715.1 Bujurquina vittata
ACAGAGTCCGCCTTGCCAGGTTTCGAGTGAGGATGCACTGATCGGAAGTTTTTTCTTAAGCTGGCTTAAGAAAAAACTTCCGATCAGTGCATCCTCACTCGAAACCTGGCAAGGCGGACTCTGTTTTAACTGCGAGATGGCAAACCTCATGGGAATTCAGCTCTGGACGAAAGGTTTTCAGTAGGAGAAACATTTCATCACTCATCCAACGTTATGAGTGATGAAATGTTTCTCCCGCTGAAAAAATATGCTGTCCAGATGAACTCAATCAACTTTCTAGGATTTCCTTACTTGGATTATTGAGCATGAAGAGCATCAGGATACTCACGAGGCTGCGTTTTCTGTGCCGTCATCCAAACATGCAAATAAGAGATGAGGCACCCAAAGGCTTCGTGGATACAAAGTCTTTAATTATGAGTGCAGATTTCCACAGACTCACTAGTGTGTGTGTGTGTGTGTGTTTAAATTTGCCTGTAACATTAAAAGTTGGGATCGGCTGCTCCAACACTACTGGATTATTAGGTCTTTGCCATATGTGAGAGTGAACTGAATCTGTTAGTGTTTTGGAGGTCAGACAGAATAAGAACACTTAAGACTTCACATTGGCCTTTGAGGGGATGCGAATGGTACATTTAAACATTTTTATTTAAACTGAACGATAAATCGAGGAAATCGGATATTTCAATTGAAGGCTGAATTTTGAGGCTGAAGTCAGAAAAACAAACCTTGGGGTGACTAAGTTGAACTAATCGAGCTGGAAAAGACAACAAAGCGTGACTTTTCCTACCACACACCCCATCCCCACCATCAGGCAGTAAGACTGCAGAGTGTTGATAGCACCACTGATTTGTCCCTGTGACTCAGTGATTATATCACCAACCGCTGAGGTTTCTGGCTTCATAAACTCCGTTTCTGGCCCCAGCTCTGTTTTCGAGCTGAGGCTCTCCACCCGGCGGAGTTTTTCATTTAAAACTCCCTCTTGTCTTTTCAGCTGCTCGCTGATTGAAGATGCTGCTGCAAGCGAGAGAACGCCGTCGTAAAACACGCCGGCCGCGAGCAGCTAAAGAGCCTCCGGCTCGTGCCAAGAAAAGCAAATGACAGCCGGGTTGTTATTCCAGTTTTCGGGAGTGATGTTATTTTAGCTCTTCACTCTGTGTTATTGTTGAGTCTCGGAGATTCAACAACATTTAACTCACAACTCTTTCTTCTTAAATTGTCACATCATTATTTTTGTGAACTGAAGGCCACAGTAGATTCGTTAGCGGACTCTGGAGGGAGGACCTCGCCTCGGAAATTCCCCCTGACCAAACTTTGTGCACTGACTCAAGTCTGTGTTTGGATGTGATGTTTTCGCCACATGTCTCCAGTTCATAGAAAGTAACTGGTGATAAGATGAAACGAGGCTTAAATGGGGGAAATTTTGCTCTGCATGAAAAGGACGGGCCGAGGGGTTTGTTTGTAGGGCGGCTTGAAACATGTTTACAATGTGTGTCTGTGTGCAAGGACTGAACGTTATAAATATGTAGATAAATGCCTTTTCTGCATTGTTGTAAACGTTTATGAACCAGCTTGTAGATTACCTGCATCGATCTATGATGAAATACAAAATAAAGTATAATGCGGTGCAATAAGAATGTCCCACAATGTCAAAAATATCTGTGAATGACTTTTAGAAAATCATGTTCATCTCAAATATTATCGAAACAAAGGACCTAAAGATCAGCTAGCAAAGTAGCAGCAACACTTCTAACCTTGAAACATGTCATCAGATCACTCAGAACTTCCTCAGTTCAGAGATTTTAAGCTAAAGTATCCTAATATTCTGGCTCCTCTGTGGTTTTTAATCTACGTGCATTGTGCACGGTGACGGAGATGATGGGGTGCATGTGCTTTAACTACTGAGAGGGGCCTTGTCCCTGCTTTTCCCTTACTTTAGTGGTATCAGATGCTAAAATTATAGCCTGGTGAGCTACAACAAGCCAGATGGATGGCGACCAGTTTCCGAATGACCAGAACACAATCTGTTCATTTCTAAATGGGAATCCTCGCATTGATTTTAAAGGTCAGTCCACAGAAAATGCATTAGTTACTCACCTTTTCCCGAATGGGAAACTGCAGCCTGGTAGCTTAATTGCATCAGCGTCCACACACAACTCTCAAAGCCGTAAAGTATTCCCGGTACACCTGTGTTTGAAACGTTTCAACACTCATCCCTTCGTCGGTCTCTAAATGGCATGTGCAGCATAATGAGTTGTTGTCAACTGATTGCTAAATTAGTCTGAAAAATCACCTCGATGATATGAAAACAGAACTAACAGCCTCACCGCAGCGCTTTTTTTGTCACAGTACCGTCGAGTCCTGCTGAGCCAAAAATGAGCTGAACCACAAACTTTATTTTTTTTTTTTTTAGATGGGTCAACTTTAGTCAAACCAAATAAGGTTCCTCACTGTACACGGGGAGCCTGTCCCAGAAGAAGGCTCCTCTTCAAACCTGGTCGATTGTGGCACGTTCTCTCGTTGCCCATAAGGGTTCTCCAGGGTCGTCTGATAGTCCAAAGACATCCTCTTTGGGTTACTTGGTCATTTTAAATTAATGTGAGAGTATAGTTGTCTGTCCTATGTTAGCCTTGTGCTTTCCAAGGTGTACCCAGTCCAGGGTCCAGCCCTGCTTGGACTCAGAATTGGATGAGCCTTTGAGATTAATTGCTAAAAATGTAAATGAGCCTACCTCTAGAATTCTTTCACAGTAAGACAGAACTTTAAACCTTGGATGCAACCTTTAAATTACTACTCTTGCCATTCTTTGTAAGCAGTATAAAAGGTGACGAGCTCACTGTTACCTTTTTGTCGATGACACACAGTTTTTCTGCTGGTAAGTAGTTGAAGGGAAACAGGAATCTGAAGTTGAAGTTTCCCTCTCCTCCCAGAGAGCGATAGTGGACATCAGTCTTCTGTTTGTTATGTTCGTGTCCATCGAGCCAGCTGAGAGACGGAAACAGTTATCACGAACGACTTCCAGTTTGTCATAAACTTTATTTTGAAGTTAAACGACATCCTCCTCTTACCCTTTGACATAAATGTCGCTCATCTTCTCCCCGCTGATGCTGACATCATCCAGGATGACATCACTGGTGTTCCAGATGATGCAACGCAAGAAGAACCTGAACAAAAAGCAGACTTGATTAGCTCAAACATCGACTGAACGTTTTGATTGTCAGAACTGGAAATGGATTTGCCTCTCTATGCTTGACATATTTGTGTGTTTATGTTTCTACTTCTTGGCCTTGCGCGGCGTGATGTTGAACGGCGGTCCGGGTGGTCCCAGAGACTTTGGGAAGAGGTCAACCCACATCATCAGACGCCCCTGACAGAGAGCACCAACAACCAATCAAAAGGTAGGAAAAAAAGTTTGAAAAAACTCGGCACTGGGAAAGACTCAAGCACAAATGTGTACGTGTGTGTGTGTGTGTGTGTGTGTGCGCGCTACCTGCTCAATGTCAGGTTGAAGCGGGCTGTACAGCGGTCTGGTTTCCACATGTTCGGGTACCAATCCCAGTTTCCTTAAGATGTGAAGGGACAGTCGCTCCTTAATTGGGCCAAGATGACGTTTGGACACATTTTTGTCCTCTGAAAACATGAAACACACACACACACACACACACACACACACACACACAGAGATTAGGGTTAAAGTGGAGGGCCGTGGCACTTACTTACTGTGGAGAATGGAAATCCAGAATACTGGGCAAACTGGGAGGCAAGCAGGTCACTTAGGAATAATTCATTATTCATATGCACATACACACTTAGTGAGACACTAATATACTCTAAGCCCTTAGTTGTTCTCTCTGCATCACAACCAAATGAGGAAAATCTGCACGGGTTCCAAGCAAAATGAAAATATCAAGCTAACGTCAAAAGTTTATGACTGTAAACTCAGAGTCACCTCAAATGTAAGAGGAGAGGAAGGAAAGACTGAGGAGGCAGAGAAGAGGAGGTGAAGGGGGAGTGGGGGAGACAAGATGAGAGAAGAGGAAAATGAAAGAAAAGCAAAGTAAGAGGATGAGGCAAAAGGGCATAAGGAAAGGAAACAAGTACAGAAGACAAGAAAAAAGGTTTCAAGGAGATAAGGTATGGGCAGGTGTAGGAAAAGGAAAAGGGAAGAGTGGATGAAGACTAAAAAAAACAAATACAAGAGAAAAGAAAAAGAAAATAAGAATGAGAAGAGGTGGTTAACAGAGATAAAGACAAAAGACGCATATGGAGGAAAAGGCGATGGAGAGCAAAAAGTAGAGAGGAAATAAAATCATGTGAAGCAAAGGAAGAAAAACAAGAAAAGTAACATGGATTAGGTGAGTGAAAGGATGGAGGAAGAGAAAAGCAAAGAAAAGGGAAACGGCAGAAACTCAACAGAGGAGGATGAAAGGAGAAAGAAAAATAGAAAGAGGAGAAAGAACAAATGAACGGATGAAGAGCTGGGAGAGGGAAGCAAAGCCGAAATCTGAGGGAGGGGAGGACGAGAAGTGCGGCCTTTTGGCCATTTAGCAGCCCCGCTTGATGGACAGCAAGCTGACGCACGGTAACCGCGGCAACTGTGG
This sequence comes from Bujurquina vittata, assembly GCA_015106715.1. Lineage (NCBI taxonomy): Eukaryota > Metazoa > Chordata > Actinopteri > Cichliformes > Cichlidae > Bujurquina > Bujurquina vittata. The sequence goes on from VUQK01041308.1 coordinate 34,147, forward strand.
AAAGAGAACGCAGCGGCAGCGCTCCTCGCTTAACCGAGAAACGACCGCGATGTTGACGTTGGCTTGTCCACACACGAACACATGAATGCATGCACGCACACACGCACACAGTTGTACCATAAATCACCAAAAAAAATGACAACCACGATCCCGCACTGCAGCAGCCTGCATGGAACATATGTGTGGGTCGGGTTTGCACAGGGATGAAAATGAATCTCGATTATTTATCTCATCATCCCGCTCTTAAGGTGGTCCCGTGGTTTCACTCCCCCACCTCCTCTCCTTCTCTACGCCACCTCCCAGGTTGCACAGTTTTCGTGGCAGAGGAGGAGGATGAAGGTGAGGGATCGGGGAAAGAAAAGGAGCACGAGGAGGGTGAGAAAGCGTAAACAGAAAGTGAGCCGAAAGAGCCAGATGTGGAAAAGGTGGAGAAAATGTTGAAAAAGTTGAAGGGAAGAAGGAGGGGTAAAGAGGTAGGAGGGCAAGGTGAAAGAGGGGGAGAAGAAAGATAAAGGACTGGAGAGGTAGGTCTACAAAGGGGTTAAAGGTGAAAGGTGACCTGAAGAAAGAAAGAATAAGAAGGGAAAATATGGTCCACATCAAGTACAAGGTGTAATCATCAGGTTTTTTGGCTTCGTTTGTAAAAAACAAAACAAAAAAGTCAAAAAGCTTTCATTTTGGGGAAGACAAAATGCGGACAAAATGTTGAGATTGTGTTACTGAAAAACCTTCAAAGTGCTGTGAGCAGATCCATGGTGGTAGGTGCCATAGTTCAGGTAGTTTCTGAGGAAAGTCCTTCCTTACACGCCTCACTCTGCTCAGTGCTGTGAATGCCTGATAAAGCTCCAGGCTTCACTTCTAACCTGATGGAGCCGCCTTTGGGCTTCAAAACTGTGAACTCCTCCAATATAAAATAACAATAAAGAGAATCACCAGGGATTAATCTCAACGTGTTTGCTCAAATTTGACGTCCATGGTAAAGCAGCACGAAGGGGGAGATTGGTCAAATCAGGATTTTTGATTTTTATGGACAGAGTTGTGGATCTTTACAGTCACTGTGAAAACTTGTGTCTAGAGTATCACACTCTGAACCGAAATCACAAGGGCATATGAGCAATATCAACACAAGAATAATATAAATCCTAACAAATCTGGCCTCATGTCTTCCACAGAGGCATGCAATCCAAGACTAATTCAAGCCTAGTAAAAGTCCAAGTCCGCCTGGATCACTGATACCCTAACAGGCCAAATTCCAACAAAAATTTTGCTTGGAGGCAGCTATTATCATCCATATATTTTGCATATAAGAAACTTTTATAGTAATGTGAGAAGGCACAGGGAAAAGTTAGGAGGAGATGGGGAAAAAGAAGAATGGAGAAGGAAAACAGCAGAGAAAAGGAAAAAAATAAGGTGATAGAAAGTAGTGATAATGGGGAAATAGATAAAAGAAAGGAGTTTAAGGAGAGAGGTGAGGAGGAAGATAAAGAGGGAAAGGAGAGAGCAAAGGCATGAAAAAGGAAGAAGAAAGGGCAAGAGGTGAAAGACGTGGAGTGATGGATGCCTTGAAGAGGAGAGTCCTAGGGTCAAACTTAGAGAGTGGAGCGAGAAAAGGCACCGAATAAAAGAGAGGAAGAAAAGTGCAAATAAAGGAAGAGAAAGAAGAGAGAAAGGGGGAGATATGGGTGGAGTGGGAATACAGTGCAGAGTGATTTACTCGCTGTGAATTTACTTAAGGGGCACTGCGCACACTTGAATATGTGGATGGTATAAATCTGCGGTTTGGATTTCTGGTATGCGATTTGATCAGCAGTGTGAAAAGTGTGTTTGGTGGAGCTGGCGACGCCCTAATCAAATGAGCCTGGAATTGGTTATAATGCTGCAAAACACACAAACAACACAACCGCTAAGCCGCGAAAACCGAGACATATCTACATGAGTTGGTAGAAAAGCATCCAATATCTGATCCGTGGCATCATTTTGCTTATTCAAGATTTGTTTGTTTTTTTTACTCAACACATGTTTCTTATGTTTTAAATGAAGCCATCATTGTTTTATGTATTTTGGCATTTTGCCATTATTTGATAGCCACAGTGAAAGTGAGACAAATTGCGAGAAGACAGGAAGTAAGGTTGCAACTCTTTTTCTCCTTTTGTTGTGTGCAATACACTGCTATGAAAAAGTATTTTCTCCCTTCTTGAGTTCTCTCTTTTTTTGGCATACTTTTCACACTTATATGCTTCAGATTATCAAACATATATTATTATTAGACAAAGATAACCCAAGGAAATATAAATACACACCGAGGCCTGATTACTGCCAGAACTGATGAATCAGTTTAAATAGAAGCTGTCTGACAAAGAGAAGCAGAATTAAAGATCTCAAAAAGCAACACATCACGCCACAATCTAAAAAATCTCCAGAATAGCTGAGAAACAAAGTCCCTGACATCTATCAGTCTGGAAAGGGTTACAAAGCCATTTATAAGGCTTTGGGATGCCAGTGAACCACAGTGAGAACCATTATCCACAAACAGGGAAAACTTGTATTTCACAAAGAGAACATCACACCAACAGTCAAACATGGCGGTGGTAGTGTGATGGTCTGGGTCGGGATCTGAACGACTTGCCATAAATGATGGAACCATGAATTCTGCTCTCCACCAGAAATTCTTGAAGGACCATGTTCATCTATCAGTTCTTGCCCTGAAGCTCAAGCTCACTTGGGTTATACAGCAGAACGATAATCTGAAACACACCAGCAAGTCCACCATCGAATGGCTCAAAAAAAAAAAAACAACAAAAAAAGAAATGAAGGTTTTGGAGTGACTTAGTCAAAGTCAGGACTTAAATCAGATTGAGATGTTTTGGCATGATCTAAAACAGGACATTCATGCTCAAAAACCCTCCAATGTGGCCGAATTAAAACAATTCTGCAAAGAAGAGCGAGCCAAAATTCCTCCACAACAGCGTGGAAAAATCATCACCAGTTATCACAAACACTTGACTGCACAACTAGTTATTAGGTTTAGGTCCTTTTTCACACAGGGCTAGGAAGGTTTGACCAGCGTTTTACCCTTAAATGGAAATCATCGTCTTTGTATGATGATTTCATTGTATCATTTAAGTGTGAGAGAAATGCATTGTATTTAATGGCCTAGGCTCATAAATAATTGGATTTGAACTCAAACAAAGCTCCAGGCATTTTTTCTTGTCCTCCAAACGCAAAATGTCTGCTTAACTGAATGAGCAACAGGTATCACAAAAAAAATAAAATAAATAAATAACCATCATCATCTTTCCCTCTAGGCGCATTTCACGTGGCCTTGAGGCAGTCTTGACTGAATATATAATCCAGCAGTTGCTGGGTTATTATCTCTCGCCTGCTGTGCATCGATGTTTAGCAGCCTTTCCACTCTGTTCCACTTCTTTCTCAGGTTACGACTATAAAATAGCACCTGCTTCTGGGGTTTGCTATTTTCCAGTCAGCTCACGTGCCCTATATATTTCAGATGTTGCAAATAACAGACATCCCAAATTTTAAGTGTTTTGGTCATATCTCATAGTTGTTTATTGGATATCTTAACGCTCCAGTTAACATCACACACCACTAGGAAGGTTAGTCCACTAGTCCACCACTGGCTCATGGTTCACGTGATTGCTCAGTTACAGTATGTGTTGCATTTCTTTAATCGTCTTCCTTTTTTTATATATATATATATTTTTAAGCATCTTACAATTTTTTTCTTATGTTTATCTACCACGTCCTTATTTAATCATTCTGTATTAATAAAGGCCTACAGTGTCAAAAATGTTTGTTTCATTGTTTCATGAATTTGACTTTTCAGTTCGTGGGTTTCTGTGGTGACATGTTCAGTAATTTGACTTTCTAATTGCTGGAACGTAGTAGATTCTTAGTCCTCCTGTAATTCTCTTATTTCTCCAATGTAAAATTAATGCAGATTCATGCATCAAAAGGTATGCCTCCTTTAACCCTTACTGTACATACTGTTCATAATTCACACTTTCACAGTATTGACCAGTCTACAACAATATTACAGATCAATTTAGAATGCACAAATAGCCTATCTGACAATAATAAATGGATGATGAAGCCTTAATTATGCTTCACAGGGAAGGGAGATTGTCACTTTTTAGGTTTTACAATGCTCATTGTTAGAGAAAAACATCTACCATCAAACAATATCATGTAAGACATGAAAACTTAACAGCCATGATGATTTCATTAAATTTACTGAAAATGAAAATGGCAAGAACATTCTGGCACTGTTGGGATTTGTTATACGGCCATTTATAACCGCCACAACATTTTCCTTGATTTGACCAACGCTGGTGGATCTAAAATCCATCTGAACAGATACGAGCTACAGTAAATTAGACCCAGAGTAGCCTCTGTGCAAAAAAAAAAAAAATTGTATCACCTTTACAATGTTTTTGTGTATTTGGGGTCACTTTAGGAAAAGTCACCAAATTTCAGGCTAAAAGAATCAATTATAATATAATTATATTTCTGTTGCTGCTGTTAAGTGTCAAAACAGGTCAAGTTTAGCCCAAACAGCATGTAAGGGTTTATAAATTTCTCTCCCATTTCACATCCCTATCCTCAGCTGTGAGGGAGTCACAAGAAGCCAAAAACTCCCAAACAACTCAAAAAATAAAGACTAAAACCCAGAGCCGTGACAGTCAGCTAGTTAAGTAGCCTTTATCATTATTTTAGAAACTCTGAAATGATAATGAAGAATAATAACGAATCAAAGCACCACTAAGTAACAAACACCTCAACAGACCTGGATTTGTTCATACAAGAAAGTTTAAAAGATCTCAAACATGGTGTGCGGTACCTCTGTAGTCATGGTAGAAAATCGCTCACCATAGAGCGGCTATGATACATCACTACAGATTACTCGCCCCGTTCTTACCAGTTGGCACTCACGCGGACGCTCTTGTGGAAAGGCTCTATAGGATTATCTCAAGGTCTTTATATCTAGACACTATAAACATGTCAATATAACAAACGGTATAGATTTATTAATGCACATGTTTATACACTTGAGTGGAATTGTGAGGAATGGTCACCCACCGAGGTCGGCAGCTGTGTATCGGTCTCCTTTGAAGCGGACTGCTTCGTCTTCATAAACCGGCTTCCGCAGATTTCTTCTCTCACAGAATCTGTACAGCAGCTGCGTGGGCGTCAGCTGGTCTCGCCAATGGTTTACTCCAGATCTAAAAGGTGAGACACAACAAAAGTGTGTAATAATGTAGTTTCAATACAGTTACAATGTATTTTGTTGCATCTGTCTATAACCATTTTCAAAAACAAGCTTCTGAGAATTTCTGAGCGTGGTGGAGCCAATGCAGTGGACATTTAGCTACACTGTTCACACATTGCTGTAATCCAGCATCACAGAGGGTTTGTAGAACTCACAAGTTAAGAACTGCCTAATTTTGTTCTGAGATGCATTTCTGTCGGGTGATGTCTGAAAAAGTTCAAGGACCAATTTTCATCACAGAATGCTTGACAAAATAAATAAATGGTGTTTGAGCTCAATAAATAGAATAAAATGTCTACTCACACACAATAGGACTGTGGCAGGCCACACATGGCTCCATATTTGGACAGGAAGCGGTTCTCCAGGTCGATCACCGTCTCTCCAATCTTCTCGTCTTTGGTGAGCATGTCGTGGTCGTACAGCATCACGCGAAGGTCCTTCTCCAGTGGGAGAGAACATGTGAGCTCAAACATCCTTTGGAAAGAAGAGCAGGAAAGAGTTTTCAGCTTCGATTCGGGCAGTAAGAGCTTTCCAGCGGCCTCTCGCGCTTCCTTGTGACCACATCAACGACATGAATCATGATCACATTTAAAAGTGCACGTAAAAGCGATTGAATTGCAGAAAATGTTTTTGTGGTTTTCAAAGGCAAATTATGTCCTAACATGTATGCAAAGTCATATTAAACCTCCTGGAAAAGGAGACTGAATCTGCATTTCCACTTGAAAGAACTTCTGAAGTTTCTTTGCATTTATGAGTGAGGTGTGTAAGGGCATTTTTGTCAAGCCTATCCACTGTCCCTATCTTCATAAATGTTTGGAAGGACCTCGCAGTAGAACTCTGGTGCGCACTGACTTTTCAGCCTGACTGAGAGCAGTTTAGAGCCTGCAGTCGGAGCTCTGATGTGCACTGAGCTTTGGCTCTGCTGTGGCCTGGTGCTCTGATTGGTTTGTGTGTAGTGACCCCTACTGGCAGGAAAACACATATAAGGCAGAGGAACAATGAAGACAAAACAGAGTAACAAACATGAAAGAATACACCTACAGCGACTGAATTAATGCACGTAGTCACTCATGCACCTTAGTTTAAATGTACAATATGTGTTAATTCATTGTTTTTTTGTTTTTTTTATTTTAAAAATCCATCTTTTGTTGTTTTATTCTCAATCCAGCAGAGTTGGATTACTAACGAAGCAAAGAGTCCACTAAACCAGACTACTGACTAAAAGGATAATCAACTTAAAAAGTATTTTTTTAATTAAAGTGGAAATAATTGTGTTTGTGTTCATGTTGGACGGAGCTCATATTAAACATAGCAAATCTTCAAAGATTCAAATGATGAAATCTGCGTATCTATAAGCAATCCCTACGAGCCCAAAGCTCGGGTTTCAGGCAGTTATTTTTTGTGCTCTGGGTTCTGTATGATGTCATTCAGAGTGGATAGCCCTGATGTGGTCATCAATGGTAAACAGCTCTCTGCCTGTGAACACAGGAGCCCCACCCACTCGCTTTTCAAACCTTCTGTTTGTTGGGGATGAGAATCAATCAGAAGAAAGTTAGCTTAGTGAGTGAGGAGGTGGCCTTAAAAGGAAAGGCAGTAAAACAGATAGTTTCAGACAGAGGAACTATCTAAGATAAACAAATATTTGAACTTTGAATTTTGCAAAGCAACACTAGTAGAGCTCAAGAGTAAATAAATGGATGTAGAAATGAGCAGAATCTGTCCCCAGAGCACTTAATATAAACAGATGTGAAATATAAACTTCAGTTTTTGTAATGCATTGAATTCCTCCATGGATTTTTTTTAATCTAAACTAGGAATCAGGAGGGACCCACTACACACACAATGATGTGTGACACAAACTGAATCCAAATGTACACCGTCTGAACTTTGGGACAGATTGCGACCTTGATCTGATATGCTGGGTATGAATTCAACTCCCTGTAAGTCATCTTGGTTTCTGGCACTGAAAATGGTGAGTGATGTGAAATACGTGCAGGGGTGTGCTGGTTTACACGGAATAACAGAGGTTAGAGGAGTGAAGTTTGGGGAAGCCTGCCGCCAGACCAGAGTCTCTGAAAGTCTGTGGACTTGATGAGCTGTGGATCGTCTGCGAGTCGGCGAGATCGGGGAAGTCCAGACTTGGTTTCAGCCACAGATAGAGAGGGGGAGAGGGGGAAAGGGAAGGAGCTATACGCACTTTCCAAAGACTGGGTCCAGTGTACACGGGATGTAGTTTTCATGGTCGTTGACGGCCTTTTTCCCCAGTGTGATCTTCACGTATGGGTCACACTGAAAACAACAAGCTTTCTGTTAACTTATTTGATCTTCTATTCGTTTGCCAGCACTCATTTTATTTCATTATATTGGACCCTCCTTAATAAGAATCTTTTTCTTGACCATTAATGAGTACTTTGAGTATCCCCCATCTATGTAACTCATGTTACATTTCCTAGCCACCCCCCGGTCTCCGCTGCTCTCCCTCCTCTCCCTCTCGTACCTTCCCGTTAGGGTCTTTGGGCTGCAGTCCTTGAGCCTGGATGATGTAGACTCGGACCAAGCACTCCTCGATACCATTGGGAGGCAGTTTTCTGAACTGCCTCGGGGGAGTAGGGGCACCGGGGTCATCTGGGAGGGGGTAGATCTTAAACATACCCTGGTTCAAAAGGGAGAGGGGAGGATTGTGAGTTAAAGAAGTAGATGTTAAGTGGCGTAAAGGAAGCTTTTGAATTCATATGTACGGCAAAGATGAACGATTAGAGATAAACTCTGAGCGCAATTTAACATGTGATATGTTCATGAAATGTAACTTGACCTGCGGCTGCAACAACTTGTGATGTGGTGAGAATTGTTGGCGAGTAGAACAGCAAGCAGCAAAACCTGACCAAACAACTTTAAGCTTTTAATTTACCTTGAATTCTCCCACCACTGAAGGATCGTCTCCTTCATCCTGAGTCTTTCCCCTGTACAGTTTGAATGTCTGACAGAAATCAGAAAGCCCTTTAAAATCTTCGACCTTCTCCAGCTCCCGGTCATACACCTGAGGAAGAGGAGAGTGGGATAGGAATTTGTTCAGCCCTAAACAGGTCTTTTTAAAAGCTGACTCTCAAATAAAAAAGGAAGAGTTAAGTCTGGAAAAAGAATAAAAAGAGGGAAAGTGAGGCAAGGGGATTAAGAAATATTTTCAATGACAGAAGATTCAAAAAGACATAAAAAGAAGGGAATCTTGGAGTAGAGGAAGAAGGAAGAACGATAATATGTTTGGTATTTAGAAAAGGGAACAAAAAAAATCATAGCCAATGAAAATTAGTGATGAAGGTGATTGAAATAAGAGAAAAAAGGACTGAATGTAAAAGAGAAGAATAAGAAAGGAAATGCTTTCTGGGTCTATGGTAATCAACATGTTTATAATTTTCAGATAATGAGGTCAGTAAAAAGGATCCCTGTGAGCCAAAAGCTCAGCCTTCAGAATGAGGTTTTCCAACTCTTGGATCTGCATGATGTCATAGAGAGGGGATATCCCTAAGGCCTCAATTATACTCTGTTGCAGACTAGGACACAGGCAGCTGGAGGCACCACGGCCGAGTACTCATTCCTGTTACACTTCTTTGAAGTCCAGTGCTTGGGATTCATGTAGATGGGGCGATGTAATGTGAAGTCTCCACAGACAAGTTCTGCTCACGTCCTGCTGATGAAATTTACGTCACTCTGACCAAAGCGGACCCTAGCGGACTGGCTGGGGGGGGGGGGGGGGGGGGGGGTCCCCGCCCCAGGCGGACACCC
>VUQK01041308.1:54996-77349 GCA_015106715.1 Bujurquina vittata
GATTTTTTCAGAGGTGAGGTGGGGTGTCGTGCGGGGGGGGTGGGGGGGGGGGGGGGGGGGGGGGGGGGGGGGGGGGGGGGGGTGCGGTGGCAAGTTGCTGTCCCTGAAGCAACAAGGAAACAACGACCGCAACAACGGAGAATACAGAGGGGACAGATCAACCTACCAGTGTCCCCCCCCCCACACACACACACACTTCATCCCCGCCCTGCAACTTTCAGCCCTCTGAGGAACACTCCAGAAACATACTTGTGACACATGCGCCATTTTTTCCTTTGTGTGTGCACGTATGTGTGTGTGCATGAGCATGCGTGAAGGCATAAATGTAGAACAAAAGTGCTCTTATGGTTTGTGTGGAATCCCCTTTCTCCTACTTCCCACAGACTCTGAGACACACACACACGAGTAGTAGAGGGACTATGGAATTCCTGATTTTTCCAAAGTGGCAGCATGGCACGGAAAAGGTCAGCACGTGGCGTTTAACTAGGACATGACACACACACATATGCATGGCGCTCTGTGTCTGAGGCGTGAAGTGTCTGCTGTGTGTTTATGTGCCCTCTGTGTGCAGCTGGTGCCAAGCATTGAACACAGGGGCGCCAGAAAGAGTTTGTGTGTCCACCAGTGTGTTTATGTGCGTGTGTGTGTGTTCGGGTGTGTTCACTCAAGTCCACGACTCCTGATTCAGACAGATTAAGGCCGGCGGTGGAGTGTTCCAGACTATGTATTAAGTGTACACTCTAGAGATCGAACACACACGCACGCACGCACGCACGCACGCACACACACACACACACACACACACACTGCAGTGGTCTGTTCAGGGTGTCAGTGTGGTTTGCAGCCTATCATTATGCCCTGCGGGGAAAGCCAGCCTAACCAAACCAGACTGGCACTGCCAAGAACTCTACAAGCAGTGACTGCATTTACATAAGAGCTCCGAGCTGCTTCATAAAAGCTTTTTGTGGGGAAACCCCATCCACAACAGGGTCAGAGGTCAGAGATGGGGCTGGAAGAGGCTGCCTTTAAAGTTCACACACACACAAAAAGAGCCAAAACTGATGGAGTGTTCAGGAGCTTTTTGTTGCCTCGTAATGTCAAAAGCAGACAAATTTATCAGGAGGAAGTTGCTCTCTAACAAGAAAAAAAACAAAACAACCCAAGACTTGTTTTTATATGAATTATAATCTGTGATAAGTTCCAGCGTGCCAAAGTTCAAACTGCTTGAATTGTGACCTTACATAATGGAGAAAATCAGGAGCCTCCCAAAAAGCTGCAATGCACCCGGTGAAATCATCTGTCGAGGTTACTCTTTGGAACCATTGACTGAATAAAAAATGGACATCACCACCATGACATCATCTATTGGTTTGCCTCAGTGGTGGCCAAAATGCTATTTGGCCACCACAAGGCTGTTTCTTTCAGAGCCAGAAGTGAGCATATTTAGACACAAGGGTGGAGTGATAAATTATCTGCATACACTAACTAGCTTAGTTAGCAAGCACCGACACAAATAGCTGTTGATTAGTGCTAAGAAACACGATTAAAGTACTACAGCTTCACTGGAGTGCACAAGTCATTATTTGTCAGCTAATTCCATTACAAATGTTTCAAATGGCACCAACAGCAAAAAATACAACTGGAATTATTGGAGATAAAGTTTATTAGACAGCTTATTACGACTTTCTGTGTCCACATCCAGATGTCAGTAAAAGCAGAAAATACCTTTAATGCAAACATTCAATAACAACTGTGTAAGTTATAAAAATTTCACCTGCTGTACAGTTGTTATAAATGGGAAAATAAGCTGTAGAATGAATTAGCTATCCCTATAGACTCCCATATTAAAATTCCTGCAGCATTCAAGCATTGAGCATTCAAAGCTCAAGTAGAGTTTTTCTATACCCAGGTGCTTTGTATCTACCATTCACACACATTCACTCCAATTAACAAATCGGAGCAGAACTTGGGGTTCAGTATCTTGCCCAAGGATATAGTGTATGCAGGCAGCAATCAAACCACAGACCTTCCGATTAGTAGACTTGCACTACCTCCTGAGCTACAGCCAGCCTCGTACAAAATAGGTTTTGTCATTATAGGTATTATTCCCCTGCCTACTCATCATGTCCTTCATCACAACTCTGACTGGTAGACATCCTGGCTAGCTACTGTATCTGTCAGCCCTCATTTTTGCTAATTTTAACCAAATTTAATGACAACAAAAAATTTGTCTTTCTATGTGTTTGATAAACCCATACAGGTTATAAATGGAACTTGCTAACCAAGCTTGCATGCATTAGCTGATAACTTAGCACTCCACTTATACATAAAAAAACAAACAACAAAAAAATATGATTTCAGCCTAGAAACTATTAGCTCTCCTTTGGAGTCAGCCTCAAGTGGCCAGTTTTGCTACTTCTATCTAGGCTTCTTTTTTCATGCACAGACGTTGCTGCTTGGTTGGATGTGTTGGCCCACTGTGGAGGATTGTAGGACACAGAGGGCACCAAATGACACAAATACAGTGTCCTCTGACGTGGCCCCAAGAACATCTCAACCAGCCTGACAATGTTGACTTCAAAGGGCCCAAAACCGAAATCAAAAAAAAACTTTTCCTGCTCAAAAGTTGGTTGCTAAGGGGTGAATTTTTCTGAAGTGGCAAGCCATTTTGCCAAAAACTCACTCATTTTCTTTGACCCCATTCCTTACCTCCAAAATAAACTGGTCAGTGTGAAGAAAGTAGAAAAATTATGATGGCTGTTTAAGCACAACCGTTTGTGTGTATTTGTCATTTGCTCCGCTGTGGTTTCAAGGCAGAGCACCAAACCTCAAGTAAAAATCTGTGGCATTTTCACATAAATAAACGTCTTCTTTGCTATCACCGATTGACATTACACAGGACCGACTCAATCTAGGTCCAGTTCCTGAAAGCTTTTTCCATTTGCCGTTCTTAACTTTTTCTATGAAAGTCGACGTGACATGCAGAAAACAATTTGTGCTCAAATTCTCCCTAGTTTAAAAGAATCTAAAGATGAACTGAACTGGAAGTTTTTTTTTTCCCCGCGAATAAGCACTTGGTGATTTTTGGTCAACATAAATCTAAAGTTAAACTCGCATGAAAAGCTGAAGCTGACCACAGATGTTTAGTTTAGACAGCCACTTCTTCAAGAGGATTAACACTCAACCATAACCTTGATATCTAAGGACTTCTCAATGTGACTTACAATTAATAAGCACCCTTTAACCTTTAAGGGTGAATAATTAGGTTTATAATTTTGCCTCTGATTTACCCATTTCATACTCACTCATCCGCCCTTTGCAGCAACTTGTTGTTTAATGCCTCACGACAATTTTGTATGTAGACAGGAGGATGTGCGGACATGATATTAGTTGTCAACCTGCTCTAAAATCTGAAGCTGTTTATTCAGCGCAGAGAGAAGGACTGTGGAACTGCAACCAACCCAGAGGCCATGTATGCAAAAATGTGTCTTTCCCCTGGTCTTACTGCTGGCTTTCCTGTCTTCTCTCCACTGTCCTGTCAAATAAAGGCTAAAGAGCCCCCCCCCCCCAAAAAAAAGAGCCCAGATATCCTGGCTCCCTAAATGTTGGCTGTTACCCTCAGAAGCTAAATCTGACAGGCTCTCTGTGATAAAAGTCTCTATATAGTCGAAAGTCTAACACTAATTTACGGACTAACGGTGGACTTAAAAATGCAATCCAGTCCATCTTTAAAAGCACAGACACATCTGGATGATGGTCTGGGCAGCAAATATGTGCAACGCTCAGATTCTGGAGTTGAACAGCAGCTTACATCAGTCTGTGGCTGAAATTAGCAGAACAAGAAAAACAATAATGATTTACTAAGCTATTTTGACATCTTGTTTCTGGTTACAGTGTCATTATAGGGCCATAAATGTGTGTTTCACAAACCCCCAAAAATGCCACAAAGTCGCCTGGCACGAAGCCATGTCAGTTAGTTTCTCCGGATCCAAAGCAGCCAGGAAGGATTTATGGAAGTTGAGGTAAACTGCAACATTTTCAGAGTGGGACTTTAACCCAAAGTGACTGCTTTTTGGAGACCAAGTGGAATAATTCTAATGAGCATTAATGGCAGAGGAGAGGCAGGGTACAATCGCAATTTTTAAAAAGGAGCAGAATTCATTTAAAAACACATCACTGATAGAAAAAACCGACACAAAAACCAGATTAAATGCAAGAGACCTGACAGACTTGAAATCCAACTTCCTTATGGAAATGAGAAAGCACAGAGGCTGGTTTGATCCATGATAAATACTGTCATCATGCACGGATTCTGCAGATGAGATGTGACATCAAATGTTCATTTTCCATCTGAGCGACGTTAGATCTCAGATATCACGAAAGGAGGCTGGAGCCTCCGATCTTTGAGGAGCCATGACGCTACTGACAGCCGATCTTCTCAAACTTTTCCAAGTCTGAAACTAAATCTGGCTGATCTGCTTTGGAAGCGGCTCTGCTGAGCGCACATACCGCTACACTAATCTGGTAATCATCAGGCATACGCACAGGACCTGTTTTTTTGGTTGCGACCCAGAGATTAAGAAGCCAGGATTTACAGCACATGAGAGAGTGTGCTTTCTTTCTTTCTTTCTCTGGTGCCATGGGATACTGGCTGCCTCTTTTTGCTCCTTCAGTCAAAACCTTTCTGATTCTTTTCATTCTCTCCGCTTCTCTTTTAGTCACTTCCTCCCTCCTCTCATTTATCCATCCCTCCTCTGTCTTTTGCCACAGAGAGTTGTGGTATAGAGAATCTATAAGCAGCTCTGTTGACTTTGGCCCTGACCAGACAGAAAACTGAGCCTTTAATTTGACTGCTTTAAATATCTGACCCTTAATAAAACAAATATCTTTGTTTGGAGAGAAAGACACCCCCCCCTCAAACAAAAAAAAAAAATTACTGTCGACCAAGAAAGAAAAGAGCACTACTGGATGTGTATGTTTGTGTGCACAGCCTGGCCCGGGTCAAGCTTAGTCTTCAAATTGACCTGGCTTAAATAAATAAAATGGAAGAATGTAACAAGGAGCATGGTACCCCCCCACACATACACACACACGCAGACACACACACACACATACCCTGTTCAAATGTGGGATCAGATTTCCTCTGTAACTGCATGGCTCAGTGTGTAAAACCTGGATTTCTCAACTAGAATGCATTTTTCTGACACGAGACCAACAAAGCACCGAGTCTCTTGTTTCATCCTGGCATGGAGAAATGTGCCATGTTATCTCATTCCTTCCAGATCGACCCTCAGCTGTCTGCAGTCAGTGTTATACAACAGCGCCTTACTTCAAATAAACTACATCCATAGATAGCAACAGTAAAAATTCTGCTACTGTCTGCACGTGGTGACCTGGCAGCACCTGACACAGATTGTACTTCAGAGCGCTGCCAAAAAAACAGCTGGTTGGGATGCAATACCTACTCAATGGCTAAAGCTTATCCCACCTATTTTCTTAACCACTTGTCCAACTCAGGATCACGGAGCAGCTGGAGCCTGTCCCATAGAGCACGTGTGTCAGATTCATCATTTAGCTATTATTAATGGCCCGTGGGTAAATACCAATCCCACCACTTAAACTACAAATCCCACAATGTACAGCAACAGTTGCCGCGCAGGCCAAGACCTGTGCGCTAACCCGTTTTCCGTGTTGCCAATGACACATTGATTAGCACATAAAAACAGTGGGCATCACTTTTTACAGTGACATTTAAGCCAGACTGAGTGAGTTTCACACCCCTGCCATAGAGGCAGCGTACACCCTAGACAGGTTGCCAGTAGATATATTGCAGGGCAAACACAGGGCTCACATTTACACCTATAGCCAGAATTAGAATCCCCAGGTCACACTCACACAGGCATAAAGACTGGCCAGCAACCCCCTGGCAACTTTTGGTCGCTATAGGGAAATTCTTGATTTTATTTTCTGACTAGTTGGATGACCACGGCACTTTGCTTGAGCCCAAAGAAATCACATGGTGCAGAACCGTCTTTGTGATTGATTTCACTCAGTACTAGCTGCAACCTCCAGCAATCACTTACCAACCAGTTAGAGAGCACCTTTATCCTTAGCAACTAAAGGTTGCCAGGGGGTTGGCAACCAGATGTTCACAAAGGAGGTTTTCAATGCAGGAACAGCAAAACAAGAGTACACATTTTTGCCTAGCAACCTGTGGTTGCCAGGAGGTCAGTGACCCCCTGCTTGACTTGGGATTTAGCAGACTAGTTTAGCAACTAGTCGGAGAATACACACTTTTCTCTTGTGACCGGTCCTTGCCAGATGGTCGATGACCAGTCTCTAGGCCTGTGTGAATGGGACCTAACCTGGAGTGCCGGAGTACCCAGAAAAGCATGCAGACAATGGGAGAACATGCAAACGCCACACAAAACGGCCCCATTATTGCAGGCACATGCTAGCATAGTTTGTAACTTTTCCCGGCATTTTTCTGGGGGGTTGGACAGCCATTTTCTTTTTTCTTGTGGACTCCTAATAGTGCAACCATCCATTTAAGTTTTATTAATTTACTCAACAAATACAACTTCATTAACATGTTGAGTTGTCGTATTTTTGTCATGGTGCATAAGCAAATGACAAGAGGGGAGATCAAACAGTTGGATGAATGCAATGTTCAAAATAAAAGAGACATCAGTTAATGACACCACGTCGTAGGCAATGTTTGCAGCCTGGTACCCAATATAAAAAATGTCTGGCTCTGGTTTAGCCTTGAATTTTGGTTTTTAAATATCTGTGCAAATGTTGCCAATATGAGCAGATCTTTCTCATTAGCATTTGAAAAAAGAATAGGAAATGGGAGGTTGGAAGGTATTACACTATTACGCAGTATGCAGATATTACATGGATGGAAACAAAGCAAGTACTCTAAAAGGTAAATGCAAAGCATGATTGACATTCTTGTTGAATGGATGAAATGAGTAAAAAAGATGAGTTTGTTACCTACATGAAGGCTGGAACTAGAGGCTGAAAGGTTAATGATAGCAGAACTGGTTCCATCTGCAAGCTACAACACACACACACACATATATATATACACACAGAAACACACACTTCCAGGTTAGCTTGTTAGAGTTACATCTTATTAATCAAATCACATCTCAATAATGAATCAGAAAACAATCTGAAAGCATTAATCATTTAAAAAGAAGGAGGGTGATGTTAGAACTATACATGAAAAATACAGTATTACTAAAGAATACAACAATTTTAAGACATTAGCTATTACATTTCCAGAGATATCAATGTCTCAAACAAACAGAAGATAAACTCAGTGTGCCAATATATTATGCAAGGCCCCACTAGTGAAGGAATGTGTATAGCAGAGCTGTTGTAACCAGGCTTAGTCATCATCGGTGACGACCTCAGCCCTCTGACCTGACGAAATCTGAATATGTCATTTTGGGATTTTTTGCTGTGTTTTGTTTTGTTTTTCTCCAAGATCTTGGGAATTGGAGAAGAAAGAAGTCTGCTTTCCCTTTCTAAAAAATACGAAGTTAGGGTAGGATTAGGTTTGGGGTTAGGGTTAGAATTTTTTTACATCACATAATTTTAAGTCTTATTACCTCACCCACCAACAAGGGGACAGAGGTTATGTTTTCAGTTGCATTGGTCTGTCTGTCTGTTAGCAGGATAACCTGGAAAATTATGAAATGATTTTGATGAAATCTTTTGGACTTGTTGAAGGGTAATACAAGGAACAATTGATTACTTTTAGTTGTGATTCGGTTAACAATCTCCAGAAATTTGAAAAAGGTTTCTTTACCAGGCAAGGTATGCACTCTACTGAGTGCTCTTCTAGTTATATCATCATGCACTTTATGGTCTCATCAGAGTTATGAAAGGGGGATATAGTATTGTTCATCTTAGGCTAGACCTTGTGGCCTTGTGATTTACAAGTGACTACTCAATGAGCCCGCAGTGACCTTGGTTTGACAGTCAAACCCCTCCGCCCTCACTTATATCAGTTTCAAAACAGCAAGATGGCAATGTAGAAATGTTCAGCTTGAGGCTTCTTAATAGGGCCGCAATAACAGCTGAGTAATGAAATGGTGGCTAAATTCATCTTTTATATCCAGTCTATGCTTATTGGAGCAGCTTTCTCAGGTCTGAGGGGATAAATCCTGCTGTCTTTTTTATGTTGCAAACTGGGTGTAAAGTCGAACTGTGCCCATAGATGTCAATTGCCAGGTGTTTGTGTTTGTTGCTTGTGTATGGGGAGAGCAAAGGAGAGACACAGACTGAAGAGTTAGTAGAACTATAGGCCCAAAGAGAAAATAAAAGCACAAAAGAGCCAGGCAAATGTTATGACTTAATACTGCTTTGGCTGTTCAGCTGATATCGGTGCATTCATAGCCACTAAATATGGAAGACAGAAATAATGCCGCTATGGGGGTCTCTCTTTGTATCTCCAGCATTACTGCTGCTGGTGACACAAAATATGTATTGTGGAGGGTAGATAGAGACTCCGAAGTCTGGAGAAAATAACCCAAACCTAGTATGAAATTTTTAAAGATCTGTAATGAAAAGTGTACCTGGCTGCAAGTTTGAGAACAGAATATTCTGTATACATTTCTTTTTTCTTTTTTTTTTTTCTTTTTTAACCATTTAGGACTAATCGCCAGGATATCATTCGCTGAAAAAAAAATGCAGCTCTTGAATGCTAAACTCCTTTAAATAACAGAACAAAGTTGAGCGGTTTTCAACCACGGCTACATGCAACCTGATCTCAATGAATAATGTGAAGGGACCACAACCTCCTCAAAATACATTATGTGGTGATGGCGCGTAAGGCACCAGGAAAACAATGCCAACGGAAAGTCAATGAGGGGCTTGGTTGTGGTGGGTGGACAAATTCCCTGGTCGTGACGTTGCCATGAAAACCGATAATGCAACCAGAGGTGGGGAGAGTGCTGGTTGCTTGAATTAAACACAAAAGTCTTACATAGGAGAGTGGAGTCACTAGGATTTGATGTAGCTTTGGTGCCTTTTTTGGTTCCCTTTAGGGCCACAAATTAGTTACGTTTACACAATGAAATGAAATTTGGTTAGGTTTAGGAAACGTTAACAGTTGCATATGAAAATGAATAACTGCATGTAAATACTAGTAGTGTAAGCGTTCTTGGGGTACCGTCTTGCTTTCCTTGTTGCTCCATCTTATGTGCATTGTTAAGAGGTTGCATTTCATTGAGATGTTATCATGACACCAGTGTAAAAAGGCTGGAGATTGATTTGCTATTAAATATAGTTTAATAGATAAAGGAAAGCACAAGTCCTTGAAGTTGTTCAAGGCATGTATGAAAGAGTTTCACTCAACTTTTGTTTGTTTGGAGGATTTCACTTACTCTGTCATTTAATTGAATTGCAATATTTTTTGTTTGTGTCTCTTGGTTTTGTTATGATCATTTCTGTTTCCCCTACCTTCTGTGTTTCTCTGTCTTATTTGGTCCATGGTCATGTTTCACTGTTAGTTATGGTTACTTCCTTTTTTTACTTTGAAGGTTATTTTTCCCATGCGTCTCTTTGTGCACTGACTTCCTACTTTTATTTTCCCTCCTTTGACAGTTTGACTGTCT
Source organism: Bujurquina vittata (assembly GCA_015106715.1). Lineage (NCBI taxonomy): Eukaryota > Metazoa > Chordata > Actinopteri > Cichliformes > Cichlidae > Bujurquina > Bujurquina vittata. The sequence goes on from VUQK01041308.1 coordinate 64,626, forward strand.
GATTTTACCTGTGTGTAATTGCTCTCACCTGTGTGTCCCTTTGCCTTTGTCAGATCATCAGTTTTTGATTCCTGTTCGGGTTTGACCTTTTTGGATTTTTGGATCAGTCAATAAAAGCACACATTATACCCTCTTATTTCGCTGGCCTCTGCATCCTGGGCCCTGTACTTTCAAACAAGTTCAATATACCCAGACTATCTTTCACTTATCTGGCTTCACTTTCCCTAACATGGGCAATCAGGCTAAGCAGTCATATGAAGGTGTTTATTAATTCGATAACTCAGCTCAGGGTTTCACAATTTAGCCACGAGTGCTGTATGTGTGCAAGTGATGTAAGACTGAAAAAACTGTATGTTATATAGTCTAGCCTTTTTAAGCCAGGAAGAAAAGCTGGCAAAACTGCAAAAAGTGTGCATGTTAATAGAGTTATCAGTATCAGTTATCAGCGCTACCATTAAGACATTTGATAAACTGACAATTTTCTATGAAATTAATGTTTAAATGTGAGAAAGATCATTTTCTTTTTCATTCAGCTGTAGCGTTTTGTGCTAGTGAATAATAAATATAAAAACTGAATTCACATGCAGGCTTATCCTACCTACAAATTTGCTCAAAGGCGTCCAACTACAAAAAGGTTCCTTCTTTCTAGGATCCTACTGTAAGGCTTATAGGACAATAAATTAAATATTCCAAAAGTGCTCACTGCAAAAATAAATAAATAAATAGCTGGAATAAATTTCCTTCTAAGAATCAATATTTACTACTACTATATTTACTACTATTTACTACACAGATAGACACATTTATTTCCAAAGAGCTGACTGGGCAGACAACAGCATAACTTTATTCTTGACCGTAACCTGCTCTTGAGCTGGTGACAGTTGTGGTCAGAAGCTGACAAACACTGCTCAGGTTCATGGATGGTAATTTGGGGCTTTTAATGATTTCTTTGAACTGGCCAAATAACTCTAATCGTTGTTTCCTCTGCCCATCAAACTTTTCTCCAGAAGGCATTTGGCTTCTCCATGTGGGCAGCTGCAAATTTCAGTCAAGCTTGAAGGTGTCGATTTTGGAGCTGGGGCTTTGTTTCTCGGTTGGCACCCTCTCAGTCGATGCCGATATAAAACTGGCTTCAATGTGGACATTGATGCTGGTGTTCCAGCAGTTTCCAGTTCATGGCAGGCTTGAGTCTTGGTGGTTCCTGGGCTGTTCCTGAACATCCTAACCAATTTCCTCCCATCTGAGGGTGACAGTTTGGGTCTTCTTCCAGAACTTGCACAAAGTGGTGACACATCCGAATAACTTGTACTTACTGTACGCACGTTGTTTGCACTTATAATCTTGGAATCTGCAGCTGTTTAGAAATATCTCTAAGCGATCTTCCCAACTTGAATAAATGTGCAATTCTCCTCCTTACATCTTCACTGAGTTCCTGGGACCTTCCCATTATTCTGAGTATTGTCAGTCCAATGAGTGCTGTCAATCAAATCCTTTTTATGCTGGCAAAGAGAAACTACTGTACCAGTTGTAGGCAATTATGATCACTAATGAGAAGGTAATAGGCCTTGGCCTTGTCAAGTGAAAAGCCATTGTAGAACCTTTAGAACTACTTATTACATATATATGTATATGTATATAATTGAGACTGTATGTGTACTTTGACCCTGTGTGGATCAGAGAAAAACCAAGATAAATTCAAACTTGTGAACCCAGTTCTTGTTTATTAAAGTCATCAAATATGTATGCTGTACAAGCATTCCACCCTGGAAAACGTGAAGTTCAGAGAAATCATTAAAACCCCCAAATTACCATGATATTATACCATGATGAGTGACTATAAACTTCTGATCACAACTGTATATCTCTGGTATAAACTACCATGGAGATGTACGACATTCAAATAACTGAAAAATCAGGGTATAATCTGCAGTTACCTCTGCTACTTCATTTTTATCCTATAAAAGTGCTGTCTTCAAGTTAAGAAGCAACAGACTGAAGTCCCTTTTGCTAAAGATTGATTATATTAGATCAATTCAATTAAATTATAAAGCAATTTAGGTATGTACCAGATTTTCTTTAATGCAACATCCACAAAGAATCCAATGAAAAAAGTTGCTGGTTGGTGCGGTTCCTGACCAAATTGTTACATTTTGCTCCTTTAAATTACAACTTCTAAATCATCGACCGCTCAAAATCGCAAACTGGGTCGACAAGAGTGCAGTTTTTTTTTTTTTGTTTAGCTGTCACTGCAAATTTTTCAGCTGGTTGTGTGACTGTTATTGTACACACACAGCTGTTTTGATGATGAACTGCACATTTTAATTGGATTAGGGTGTTAATGTCAGGGAGTGTACACTGATTTCAACACCCGCAGACGCACTAATTAACCTCGCTTATTTAGCTCATGTTGTACATATTTTTTTGAACTCCCATGTCACTAAACATTTACCGCTGCCCTCCCCTCAAACACAACAAGGCAATTGAGGTTTTGCATCAGTGCAAGAGAATGGAAAAATGGTCAGTGTCGTAAGAATGAGGTAACAGCAGTATATTAGAGACAGTCCCATGATGTCTCCTTACGTTAAATAGCGCATGTATCTGTGTCTACGTGTTTTGTTTATGATGTAAGGGGTCTAAAGCAAGTCTCCATAAAGTTGATCATTCAGTTTTAGCATGAAAACATTGTAGGTTCAGTCAAGGGTTTAATTATCATTGAGATAAATTAAAGTCAATGTAATGTCCTCTTAAGTGATAGAAACACAAATGTGTGTGCAGCTGTTGTGGCGCCTGTGGGTTAGGGGATACCAAGGAGGGACGCACAGAGAAATTAAAAAAGGAAAATATTCCAGCAGGGATTTAAAGATGATGAAAGGATCAGCGAGGGGATGATTGGCTGATGAACCACAACAATGAAGAGAGAGAGAGGGGGAACAGAGGAGGGTAACATGAGGATTCCCCTAATGAGCTGCCACATTAAAACAGCTGCCAGCTTGATCGATAGAGAAGGGAAGGAGGAATGAGAAAATGAAATAAATGGGTAAAGAGGGATTCGAAAGACAGATGGAGAGAGTGTGAGAAAAATGGGGGTGACTGGAGAGGAAAAATTAAAAAAAAAGGAGGTGAAGTAAACCCAAAAACAGAAAAAAATATGTATATAAAACCAGAGGGCCAAAGTGATAGCTGAACACATAAAAAAAGTGGAAAATAGTGGGGCTAAAGTGAAGATAACCTTAGAATGGAGATAAATGGAGTGAGCAAAGTAGGAAGGAAATTAGATAAAGAGGAAAGAACAGAGGGAAGTGAAGAAAGCTCAAATACAGGATGAATGAAAGGAAGGATAGAGGGAGAGATGGTACAAAGGAGGTTCCACAAGGAAAGGGGGGGATAGAAAGAGGAAGTAAAATTTAAAGTGGCGAGGAAGGAAGAGGGGAGAAAAGAAGGATTTGGAAGAAGCTAACAAAGAGCCAGGCAATTGTGAGAGGAGGAAAGAGGAACAACAGAACAGATCAATAAAAGGAAAAAGTGGGCTAGCGTGAAGCAAAAGACACTTGTACAGAGTGGATAACTGAATTGTCAAGTTTGGTGAACAGAATTACCGACCTGTATTGACACGTCTATCAATCAGAGTGGCTGTGTCTCTAACTTTAAGCCCCATTTTAGCCAAGCTTTATCTGTCAAACAGACGGCCTCACATTCACCTTCAGAATACTTTGGTATACAGAGGAGAGACTCAATGACTGTAAGGCGCTCAGGTCCTGTGGCAGCAAAAATAAGAAGCACTCTGGTCACATTCTTTTTTTGGAGAGAAGAGACTTTCTCCTGGAAACCTTTCCAAAAAAGTATTGTTCTTATTGTGCCTATAGAGTCCAAGAGCTCTTGGGTTTTTTTTGTTTTGCTTTTACAGGTTCTCTTAGCACTGCATGGTCTGACTTTGGGGTGAATTTGCTGGGACGTCCACTCCAGGGAAGATTGCGGCTTTGTGTTAACACACACCTGAACGCTCCAGACCAGCAAGCTGCACAAACCTCTGCTTTTACAGATGTGCTCACACTTGCTCAGTTAACAGCTTCTTTTGAGTAGCAGCACCTGGCTGTCACTTACCCTCTTAGTTCCTAGTAAAGACTAAAGGTGTAATTAGTGTACATTTTAACGACTGCACAGAGTCCTATGAAATTATTCTTTTTCACATGACTGCACATTCCTGCTGTAAAGTTGGGCATTTTAACAGGAGAATCTGTGGGAAATGGTTCACTTTTGGAGGCAACCCCAAGTGGCTACTTGAAGAAGTGCATTTTTTGGCAATTGAACATACATTTCTCAGCACTGGACAGGAACTGATGAAAAACAGGTTAGCCAATTGTGCAAGAAGGAAAGAGGGATTAAAAAAGAGTTAAAAGGGATGTGAGGAGAAAAATGAATGTAGAAAAGAAGGAAATAATCCTTTGTTTTAGAAAGAAAAGGAAGAATAAAAGACAGAAGCAAAGGAGGAAGACTGTTTTGAAAAGAAAAGAAGGAATGAATCACAGCTGATGACAGCAGAGAGGGGGAAACTGAGGAGAAGAAAAGAAGTGATAGACATCAGCGAGAAGCTGCAGGGCTCCAAAACAGAAGTCTTGAATTGTTTTACTCTCACAGAGGAGGCTGACAGGAATCACGAGCTCGGAATTCTTTCCAGAAAACTCACAAGTCCTCTGCAGATTCCTTGTCTTCAAATGTTACTTCGGTATTCTCAAAGGGGCCAATCCAGTGGTTTTCCATGTTGTAGCCCATTAACTTCAAATCCTGTGCACTTAAACATTACTGCAGAACATTTTCCAAGGCCTGCCACACTGTCTTTACTGATTTCTGAACAGGCAACCGTTGGCTTTGCATAATTACAGTTCGGAGCAAATACCAACCAGCAGAGACAACTGTTCTGCTTTTTTTAGTTACGTTAAAGGAATATATTTTTTCATATTTTGGTAAGTGTTTATCTTCTTTTCAAGACTACCAGATGGGTATTTTAACTTAAACATTGTAGACAAGGATACCAGTAGCTTTAGAATGTCCAAAGGTAAGCGTAAGCCCTTCAGCTTTAATGATCATGTGGGCCGTTTGGCCCTAAAATCTGACACAATGTATGATTATACAAGAGGCAGGGATATGCCACAAACTGCTAAAAAGAACTGCTGTAAAATAAATAAATTGCCCATTTATGATCTGCTAATGTTATTGCAAAAGTTTTGTTAAGTTTGAACGGGGTTAATTTATGGGATAATACCACAAAACATGGCCACAAACATGATTAAACAGTGTTGACCTAAATCATTGGTTCTCAAAACTGCATGGCGGGTCCAAGTGGCAACTTTGACCCAGGGTCCAGGGTTTTAAAACATGAATCCAAAGCATGAATCAGTCAGAGACTCCCATGTTAAAATGCCCAACATTACAGCATAAAAAAAACATTTCAAGTATAAAATATAGTGTTGATTTCTATGGATCGTTTCCTCCTTCAACACTAAAGCTATGTCTTCACAGGAAGCGATTTGCAGTGACATGATGACACTTCAAGTGAGCATGAGTTGCATGAAGTAAGAAAGTACTGAGATAAACTTTTCTCATCGAGGCAAGCAATTGAAGCGACTACCAATGCCTGGAGTTAGAGCCGAGGCCTTTGTGATTGACGGGTATGTCGATACAGGCAGCTGAAGCCAGTCAGAGTCTATAGACATCATCCATTGCTTCAAATCATTAAACTGCATCTCTTCACTATGTTCATGCCTACTGAATCATTTCAAATGAACTATCTGACTAAAATTATGTTTTGCTGTATGCTATGGACCATGCAATATTGCATTTATTAGCACCTGTACAGTTTATGGACAAAGCTTGCTAACCAATCTCGCAAGATTTAGCTGATAACTTAGCATTCGACGCAGTCATCAAAATCCGATCATTTTTTGCTTTGAAAAACTCATCACGGCAGTGACCAAAACTTAGTTATGCATGTTGCAAATACATAAACACCTTTGACATACAGTGCAGTTTGGTTCAGAAACATTTCCTGATGCCACCTTTAACCTCCAAGTATTATTATTATTATTATTATTATTTCCGACTAAACTGATGCCCAACTATACCCAAGCTCCAAACATTTTTGTTTTTTTTAAGAGGGGGCAGCAGCTCAATTTAATGCATAACAAATGCATTTAAAAGCAAACGATCTATAGAAATAAGAATATGAGGCTGCTGCTTACCATACTAAAACCAATGAACCAAGCACAAACTGTCACGTTGTAATACAAAGTCTCTGATTGGAGGAGGCAGCACTCATGGGATCATTTTGTGTAGAAGAAGAGCCACATGACAGATGAAACGTCTATTTTTATTCGAGCGCGCACTGAGCCTGATGCAGAAAGCCGGGTTTAACGGAGAAGGTTGATAACCCTGTTGTGAATCCCGTTATCTCCAAATGGGGTTTGGGGTTTTGTTGAGCCAGCTAACACAAAGAAAGCCTGGCTCAGGGCTTAATTATATATTAGACAGTAACAAAAGCAACAGTATTTATAACCGTCCACTGCTCCTCACTTTATCGATTCTCTTCTCTGTCTCCCTCTCCATGTTTTACACTAACATTTCACTCTGGTAACTCTTTTTTCCTCTCTCTCTCTCTCTCGCTCTCTCTGCTATTTTTAGAAAATGTAACAACAACATCTTAAACATAATAATGACTTTGTGTTTTTGCAGTTTTTGGGGACCACAATTTGATGACAATGCATTCCTCCTGAAACTTTCCAGCTCCCTTCAGTCCTCAAACGTGATTACAAAACGATAGCTGTGGTCTGCGAGTGTATGTTTAGCATTTATGGCACTGCATTATTTATGTTTGCGCCCTTCAACAGGACCTCGTGTGGTCTGCCACACCAATAAAGCCAAATTATGTTGTCTTCTAATGCTATACAATCTTCTATTCACTAATACACACAAAGAAACCACTTATGAGTCCGTGGCAGGAGGGGGTAAGAGGGGATTATTTTTAATGCTTTAAAAGACTACATTTCCTCTGTAATTAACTTTACATGCTCTTCCAACGGGGATGTCAAACATATTTGATGTATTCCAAAAATAGGTTTAATTGTCCCAATATAGAGATGGAAGAAAAAAGAAATAGAAAAAAGATGATAAAAAGGGGGGTAAAGAAAAAGGCTGAGACAGAGGGAACTGTTGTGCTATCAGCCTATTAAAGGCTTGCTTTTGGTTACTTTGTGTGGCGCAGTATCCTGAAATTAGGTCCTCTCATCACCACGATCCTTGGCAATTTCAACTCAGCATGACACAAAGCCCTTAAGAAATAAACTTTTTTCTCGGTTTTTGAGTGATTTTTGTTGACAAGGCTTTTTTTTTCCTTTCCTTGTAATTCGTTAAAGATTTTGGTTTTCGGTGGGAAATAATGGGCCAAAGCTGAAAGACACCGCCTGGGTAGAGAAGCCATAAAATAATGAGAGAAAGTTTAGAGAAGAACACAAAAAGTGTTTTGGTGTTTTCAAGGCAGTTCTGTGGCAACTGTTTAATAATTACTTAATAATTACTGACTTCTTTCCCTGCGGGTGTCCCAGGGTGCACTGTGCTCCACGCTCTCTTAATAACTAGTAATTATGCGGAGGTGTGTAAAGAGAGCAGGCTTAGGCTTAACTAATACAATAAGCTCTTTTACCTGGTCAGAAACAAGTGGCAGCTCATCATCGATGTCAATAAAAACCTCTCCAGAAATGAACTGGGATGTCTCACCTACACGTGCAAACCCACACACACACACACACACACACAAAAAGACACTTAAAATTTATCATCAGTGCTGATTTTTGTTTACATTTTTTTTCTTCACTATTTGTCTTACGTCTCCATCCCTCCTCCTCTCCCTCCTCCTCTGCAGCTTGTTCTTCATCCTGGGTGCAGCGGTACTCCTCCAGCGAGCGGATGGTGCACTGTCCCACCACCGGCTTCCTCCCAAACTGACGGTTGTCAATGACTTTGATGACGATTGGCGGCATGTAGAGCTCCTCTCGGGGAAGTCTCTGTGGTGAGGTGGAGAAAGATAAAAACAAAGGGAGTTATGCATTGGGGTGCTCAACTCCTGATTCAAATTGGTTATGCCACCTGCCCGCATGATGCTGATTGGTTACGGCTGCTGATTGTCTACAGCTGATTGGTCACCGAGGCATGACCAATCAAGGCGTCGCTGCACCTTTTCAGACGCAAAGGAAGAAATGACTCCAGAGGTGCAGATACCATCTTTAGGAAGGGAATCAGGGCACATGCAACACTTTGAATAAAAATCTCAGTACAGGATTTCAAATTAATGCCTCCAAGTAAAATTATGCCAAAAAAGACTACACTGTGAAACCATTTGTTATATATGGCAGGCTTCTTTAACTTTAAGCATTTTGTCATTATTTATTCACCTATCACACACTTTATTTCATTTTTTAAAGGTGTTTTTTTTTGTGTGTTTTGCAAAAGCAGACTGTTGTGACTGCTGTGAACTTATGGGGATGAGGAGCCAGAGAATCCGGTATGAAGAAGGCTGCGTTGCACTGTTTCAGTTTATTTTGTCTGCGGTGTCAGATTATGATGAACCATCTTTTGATTAAGTAGTGTCCAAGTAGTAATTTCCTCTATAGTAATCCATCATTACATAAAATAATGTGCAATCTAAAATTTAATTTGCATAATAAAGTACTTTCAAGTTAGCTTAAACTCTCAGCATCTGCACTGTTTTATATGTTTGTTTTTTATTTCAGTTCTATTTTTTTATATTTTATTGTCTGTACTTTCATTGAACCTAATACAATAAACAGAATTAGTTTCCTCAGACTGTGTATTTGATCATTCTTTATAGTTTTCCAAAACCTAGCCACAAAAAAAAGAAAGTTCAGAATTAACATAATAAAAAATTAAATAGCATGTAAAGAAAACAAAACGCTCACTGAAAAGGTGTAGGCGTTCACGTTTTGTTTTAAGCATGTTCCAATTCGCATTATCTTTAATTAATTATTAAAATGAACTTCTTTCATTGCTTGATGGCACCACCTTAAGAATGCTGGAGAATTTGGAGTGTTTTCATTACTGCGAGTTTCTCATCTTGGGCTGACAGATCAGCTGCTCCTTTTATTTATGGTGTGTTTGTTTTTTGTTTTGTTTTTTTATTTCATATCAACTTCAGCCACAGTCTTACTTTTTTATTATAATTTATTTATTTAAAACTATAGTTACTCCTGTGCAAACACTTTGGGAAGCTTTCCTTTTGCTGGCTCTAATCTGCTTTTCTCCTGGGTTTTTTTGGGGGGTTTTTTTGTTTGTTTGTTTTGCTTTGTTTTTTTTTTTTTTTGGGGGGGGGGTTATTAGTAAAACTGAGAAATGGAGTTGTGACAGAAAGCAGCTTTTAAGCAGACACCATAAACCTGCTAATGACTCACTAACATACGCACAGTGGTAAGAACAAAATTGGTCAGAGCGCACGTTTGCCTGTGCTCTTATTTTTTTTTTTGTCTTTAAACAAACATAATGGGCCCCATTCATGTGAGTTAATAGAAAACATCTAATCGAAACTGACTTTGACAGAATTACTCACAGCTGAGTTAATTAGAGCAGAAGTGTATGTACGTGTATATATAAATGAGAAAAGTACAAAACAATCCTGAATCTGATCAGCGCTGACCATTTTTTTTCTTCTTCCTGTTTTCACGCAGCTATTGTGATCTTCTGATAAAAGAGGCTTAAATTTAAGTTCTAATAATCTGCAGCAACCTTGGAACTGGATCTGCACCAACACCGGGTGGGTGGAAAGAGGCGACAACTCAATTTCAAACAGCTACATCATTTCATGTTTGATTTAGCAAACATTCCTTTGGGATGGATTAAAGTCATATTTCTCTAATGTACGTGACTAAATGGACATTTGCTCCGACTGTAATCATCATAAACAACAATTTGCACGTTTTGTGAAATCTTTACCCTCCTCTCTTGCGATTTGTTGTATAACTGCTCTGACTTTTGGTCCAGAATTTCTGCCTGTTTTAAGTTTGTAACCTTCGCTGAATCGTACGTCTGCAGGCTTCAGAAGACAAGCAGACCATCACTTGACCTGCCAGGCGTGTTGAAAGTCTCCTGCTTGATGCTGATACTGTAGGTGCTGCAGCTGGCAGAGCATTCTGCAGAAACTATATTTGGTTAAAAGAAAATTCAACTGGCTCGAGTTCACTCGACCCCTCTGACTTGTACGGAGAGCTGCAGTGTGGCTGCAGAAGAAACTCGAGAACCAGATTGAAAATGAAACCTTTATAACCTTTACAGCAGCAACATTTGAACACAATATGCCAAACTGACTCAAAGGCAAATAAACAATGAGTTGGTAACTGTAATCCATTTGACCTCTCTGGCTTTTAAAATGACTTAAGTGAGGAGGATGATGCTAAACTCGCACAATAAACTGAGAGAGCTCACATTAGGTGGTTAAACACTTCAAAGAGTCGTATTTAGGGAAACTATGCACATGACATTTTCTTGTGCTCCCGTGGCATACGAAAACACTTACGCAGTCAACTTAGGGCCTTAATATTGTTAACATTATGTGCTTGGAATTGGTTCAGAGGCTAAATTTAAGGGGGGGAAAAAGTGCATATTTCCACAGTCCGGCGGAGGCTGTCACACTCGTGCGGTGGTCAAAACAGGACCTTAATCTTGTTAACATTAAACTGCAGGAGCCAAAGCAAGGATCTGCATTGAAGGGAACAAAATGTGAATATTTCCATACTCCAGTTAAAGCTGTCATAATAAAACACGGAGGTGATCAACTTCAGACCTTAATATTGTTAAACTCTCAAGCCCATTTTGGAGCCTCTGTTTGGAAAAATGTGCTTAATATTTCCGTATTTCAGTTTAGGTTTTCATAAGAAAACACTAAGGTGGAATGTAATGGCACCAATGTAAACTTAGTGGAAACCTATTCTCAGAGGACAGTTTTGCATTTGAAGGATAAATAATGACTGTTGTGACTCCCTGCTTTGAATGTCGCGGTTGGTCTGATTAAAAGAAATGACTGAATTAAAAACACACTCTGCAGAGTGACAATGAGAGGAACGTAGGCGCAGACGTGCACTGAGTTTGGCTTTTGAATGACCATAAAACTCTTTTTTTTAAGCTGTTATAATCCATGTTCTTTTATGAGCACGGGACTGGATGGAACGCCATACTTCCCCTCAGTCTTACAGCATTTTAGCCCATCTTTTGGATCCCATTCAGGTGCTTTTCAGTCGCAACTGGAAGTTGTTTTCAATCTAAATGAACTCTGCTAAACTCATTGTAAAATACCTGCTCAGCATCAAACATTAGACAGAACGGACAACCAGCTGCTGGACTTCCCCTCCGGATTAAGCGGAGACAAAAAGGAGAGGTGATGTTGGACTTAACATTAATCAGGTGGACAGAAACATGACTCCAAATGAATTATGGCATTGTGCTGTAACTTGCAAATATGCTGATAAGCAGATGTTCTGGCAAATCCAACATAACATTGTAATAAATAATCATTTTTATGATCACATTAATCAATATAAACTGATACATATGAATGTGCAGAATCTGTAGGAAAGGGGAAAGCCTTTTGGTACTGAAAGCTTTTGGGTTTCTGTTTATAGTCCTGAGATGACAGACCAATTGTCACGGCCCCTCCTCTGACCTGCAGGGGCGGTGCCTCATGCAGGCAGAGGTGGGCCTTGAATTGGAGCCACCTGGGCTCAGTAATTTAAGCAGGGCTCTAGTCACCATTCTCCCCTCTCTGCTCCTCCAGGTAACTTTGGTTTGTCTTTTGTTGGTTTGGTTTTGGGTTGCAATATTCATCCAGATTTCCACATACATGTTCACCCACTCATGCACTCCACACACCAAACATATTCATATACTCACATCTCATATTTTGGTTTCTGTTTCCTTTGAATATGTTACAATAAAATACTTTGATTGGCCTATCCCTTTGTCTCCCCTCATTCTTTGTTACGGGCCATGAGCCAGTAGTTGAAGTCTGTGGTATGATCAAAATGATTGTGACGGTGTGCAATGAACTTAAAATCTGAAATGGTTGCTTCAAAGGCAAGGACCACTTGCAACCACTTGCAGTCAGTTGCCATATTCAAAGTGACTTTGGTGCGTTAAGACAGCAATAAAACGGCAATTAGATGGAGCCAGTCTGCTAGCGACTGAACGGGGTCAAGTAGCCAATTACATGCAATCTATTTGTGATTATATGGCAATTAACTGGGATAAATTGATGAAAAATGCAAATGTCTGTTACAGAAAGTGACATGCTCTTTAACTACTTACATTCAGAGTCCAGCCATAACCTCACAGATATGAAATAGACATATTTGCTACAGGATAACAATTTAACTGCAAATATATAAGTATATAACCAGAATACATCCAGTTGGCAGTCGGTTGAGTCACATCCCTCATTTCAAACAGGCAAATTGTGCTCAACACCACAAACTGACTCTGGGAGTGCAATGTGTTGAAAATCAGTCTGCATTTATAAATTGGAGGACAATTATTTGCAAACCTTAACCAATGTGTCAGAGAGCGGTTGCAGTCAGTCAACCTCTAGGCAACCAGCTAGGTCAATCCAACTACTTGGTTGCCAAATGCAAAAAAAAAAAAAAAAAAAAAAAATCTTTGGGTAACCATATATATT
>VUQK01041314.1:0-40608 GCA_015106715.1 Bujurquina vittata
CTCCCGTGAAAAAAAAAAAAAAGGGTCCAAAAGTTGGGGACAGTTTCACACCCCCTCCGTTTAAAAAAAAAAAAACGTAGTGAATGTGAAACTGTCCCAAACCTTAGATCGTCTAGCACGCCGCCATGACTTAACACGCCGCTGAATGCTATTGCACTCACCAGAGATAGGTGGACGGGAAGACGTCTCACTCCGTAAAAAAAAAAAATCACCAATAATAAAAAACGACTATAATCGTCAATTAAATTCGTCGTCAACTATTTTTATTGTCGATTATTGTCGACAATGTCGAATAATCGTTGCAGCCCTAGTAACGGGCGCTTTCTCTTTCAGGAAACATCCTGATGAACATCATCGTGCAGTCGACCATGCCGTGCTCTCGGGTTGGAAAGAACAACGTGATGGTGGTCTGCGTGCCTAACCCGCCCATCGACGACAAGAACCCGACCACCCCCGTCACGCTCCTGATCCGGGTCAAAACGGCCGAGGACGCAGACGAGCTCCACAAGATCCTGGAAGAGAAGAAAGCCTGAACTGAACCCACACCCGCCTCCCCCGAGGAGTCAGCAGACTCCTCGTGGTCATCCTCAGACCCCCCCCAGGACTCACAGACCTCATCACGCCGGTTTACCCCCCCCCACTCGTTTCCTCATCTGATCACAACGAATTGGTCGTCAAACTGTGAATCGTTTTTTGAATCATAACAATCGAAGCAGGTGGTCGCCTACATTCCCTCCGGTTCATCGCCGCCGCTGCTGTTAGACTCGTAGTGCTTCAGTTTTACGGTTTGAATCTGTCGAGTGACTGAACGCGTGACTTCCTGAGTAGTTTTGGGGGAAAGCTCCAAACAACGGGCCAGTCGATTTGGTTTTACAAATTAAATACCTGCAGTAACAGTTTGTTTTTTAGAGTGCGTCTGCTGAGTGTTTTTGTTGTTTTGCTCTCGAAACTATTTATTGTGTCGGCAGGGTTTCTACTCGGAGTGAATGTTCCCCGGAGAGCGCGGCGGTTTATTCTGTGTAAACACGGACTGTCGTTTTCCAAGTGTCCTTTGTGTGGCCTTCAGCTCGGCCTTCGAGATGCTGTCATCGTCTGAGAACATTTGTAAAGACATTTATCGGAGAATAAAAGGAAACGAGAAAGTCTTCTGTTGTTTATTTTCGCTTCTGCCTCTACAAACGATCCAACGCTCTCCTGAAGTAATGAGAAAATCAGGGAAGGATTAAAGTTTAATTCTCTAAAATTCATTCCAGGGAAGAAATCGACCTGGAATGAATTTTAAAGGTGGCCTTGTTCCCCACGACCACCACTGACATCAGGAGGCAAAACTGCATGAAAATCAGAGCTCAGATTCTGTCAATCATCATCATCATCATCTTCCCAACAGCAACGCTGAGGAAACGAGTCTGATTAAATACAAGATTAAAAAACACGATCCTGATTTTTATCAGGTTTTTAATCCAAACCTGATACTCTGGTAGAGTCCAAGGATCAAAAACATGAAGCAGAATAAGTCGACTAACGACGCTAAAAATGTGAATTTGGTTCAGGCTGCGAGTCTTTGTGTGGCTGAATTCAGACGACAGGAAGTCGGGACTTTTTTCTGCTAATGTGTATTTCAGTAAATAAACAGAGTACAGAGAGTGAAACAAGAAAAGACAGAAACATGCACATAAACTGTGTCTGTGTACAAAAGCTGTCAACACGTCATCAACAGAGTTCAACAAACTGCTTCAAAAAGGCTCTAAAAGCATTTTACAGTGCAAAGCGTCCTCGTTTCTCGCGCTGCGTGGGTACATTCAGCTGCAGGAGCCACAGACCATCAATAACACCGATGAGGAACGCAAAGTGAAACAGGTTGAATACGACACGCAGGGAAACACTGATTCACGAAGGCTCCGCCTCCGAGTGCAAACCAATCACCGATCAATGATCTGACAACACCAAACACCTGTGGGACAGTGTGAATGCAGAATATTAAAATGAACCTCTTCTCTTTTATTCCAGCATCCTAAAACTAAATCATTTTATCAAAGAATTCGTAACATTAAATCATTTTCTCCCAAATTGCACGGATCAGATTTTTCCTTAAAGTTCCGACTAATCCAAGAGCACTCCATTTTAATCCTAAATTTGTTTCACTTTTAAAACGGACTCGTTTTAATACATTCAGATTTTTAATATCAGGCCTGACCTCAGATTTAATTGGAAAAAAAACACTAACGGCCAAACATTCGTTAACTCATCTCAAAGTGAGAATTTAAGATTTTTCTGACTCCCATTTTTATTTTAATACTAGGCTGAATATAAAACTTTAAAAATTCTTCCTGTTTTCCTCTCAAACGTTACTGCACGTGTTCAGAAACGCCCGCTGCTCGTTTAAACCGAGTCACTCAGAGCGAAAACGCTGGAAACAGATTCTGGAGTTTGAGTGAAGCAGGTGACGCGTCGAAGCCTCGGCTGGTTGGTCGTGTCTCAGGTGTGTCACAGGTGAGTTTAAATAAACAGGAAGTGACGAGAGCAAATGTTACAGAGTCTTATTTAAGGCTTCAGGAGCTCAGAGGGACAAAACCCACCAACAGCTTCGTGTCCGGTTCCTCTGAAGTTTCGTCTGTCGGTGGAACTTCGGCAGGTTTTCAAGTCACTTCCAGTTTGTGAGCCGCAGGTTTGAAACTAAAGCCGCAAAAAGTAAAAACTCGATTTGAGCTTTCTGTTCTTTAGTGAGTCGAAAAGTCAACTGCAGAGTTTCATCACATGAAATTTATTGGACGAAAACACGAGGAGACGGCGCGAGGGCGGGTCAAATAAACTATATCTGCGGAATTTATTAAAACTTTAAGCTCAGATTTTACTTCATAATAAATGATACTTTAAGGTAACATTTTTAGAGCGAAAGAACAAAATTACATTTAAAACTTTAGCCAAATATTTACACTGACATTATTTTAGGTGACAATTCATAAACTAATTTAACAAAAAGGTTTTTTTATTGAATTTTTATCAGCTCAATGAGTTTATTCTCAAATGGCAACATTATATTTGTGTTTCTCATATCGCAGCGCTGATGTCTGAATTTAAGAACCAAAGATAAAAACTAGTTTCACACATTCATAAAAATGAATTTTTATACTTTAAACATTTATTTTTAATCCAAGAAAATCTGTATTTTTTTTAAAGGGAATAATGAGAAGTTTGGGATATTAAAATTTAAATTAGGACTTGAGTGTTTATGCACCAACTTTGAAGTAAAAAAATGATCTCAAAATGACTTTAATCAACTAAAGATTGAATTAGTCAGCTGGACGTCCTGTAAAGTTACTAAATTGAGGGGAGAAAAAAAATAAAATAAATCACACTTTCACTGAAATCTCGGAGACATAACCATAAATCTAGTCTTATCAGTACGTTTGTTTCATTATAACAATATTAAGTTTCCAGCATATTTATTTTTCTGCACTTGGGTTCATTAGGGAAGACATTTATTTTGAAACTCCTCCAATACAAAGGCAGTGGTGCGTGTTTAAATAAAGATTTAGGTTTTAGTGTCTTCACATAAGGACTGATATCAGCATCATTGTGAGAAAAAATTATTCTGATGAGGAAATTAATGGTTCATGATTAAGAAAAACAATTATTGAAAATAAAAACAATAAAATGTTAAAAACAAAATGTTTTAGTCACACTTTTCTTGTAAATCTCAAAAGTCTAACTAGGAATAATTATTAATAAACTTATTAGATTATTTCATGTTTTAGCTACGTAACTGGGAAAGAATCGTGAAAATGTTTTTTGTAAAATTACAATTCTTGGTATTTTTTTCTTATTTTTGTCATTTCACATGTAGTTCTGCGTCTGTAATTTCAGACTCAGCAGAGATCAGCCTTTCATAAAAGCGGCTGTTACAGGTTTAATTTCATCTGTAAATGCACGAAAAGGTTCTATAAACTGACAGCTTAGCATTTTATTTTGAAGTGACCACTTCCTGTACGAGTCAAGTGGATTTGACCCCGCCCTTTTCTCTCACGCACAAACACTGACCCAGAATCCCTTTCACCGGGTGTGACGCGGCGGAAATCAGACACGGTAAAACTCCACAAGGTTGGCGGCGAGCCCAACAGGAAGCAGAGGCGGTCTTTAAAAGCTCGACTGTGAGTCAAGGCGTCTCAGTGAGTAAAGCAGCAGATATTTACAGAGAAAAACATTCTTCGCTTCGTTCTCGTTCCCGGTCACTTCACGCTGAGGTCACGTGATCCTGACGCCGGGCCCCGTTTCCGTGGAGGTGGCCACAGGAACTGAAAGATTCGGAGGCACTTCTCGGATGGCTGGTTTGTTCGCCGTCCCTCTGATGGCGCATCTGCGTCTCCGGGCGAAGCGGCGGTTTGGTTGCGGGTCTCGGGACACCGGGGGGCGCTGCTGTTGTCTCGGCGGCCTGATGCAGGAGGCACTTCGTAGAGATGCTCTGAGTCCAGCTCTGCTATGTCATCAGGATGGGCTTCTGCCTCACCTCCAGGATGTCTGAAACACACACACACACACACACACACACAGTTCATCTACTCAGATCACCAACTGCACAAACACTGGACACCTGTGATGACCCCTGGTGGTGCATGAAGGCACTGCAGGAGGTCGCTAATAAATCTGATTTTAAGTCTTCTGAAACCGGTCGAGTCTTTAGTGTGTAAACCTGCACACGTCCTCCTCCCTGATCTCTAAACGCTTTCTTCACAGCGCCGTCACCTTTATCCAAAGGCAGTTTCTATTCTGTAATTTATAACACTGATATTCTTTAGATAAAACAATCATAAATGATTAATTTCTCTTTCTTCCCTGTAGTTCCTGTGGACTGCCTGCAGAGGGCAGTATGGCTCTGCGGTGCAGAGTGTATGCGTGCGTGACCTCTGACCTGTAGTGATGCGGTGCAGCGGTAGGGTGACGTAGGTCAGGTGTGAGTAGAGCAGGAAGTAATCCTCCGCTCGGTTCAGTTTGAGCCACGAGCCGACCAGCGAGCGCCCGGTGCCCGAGAGCGAGCGCGAGCGCAGGTTGGTGGTGGTGTGAAGATCTGAAAACACAAGAACAGTTTTTGAAACTAAACTTTATGTACAAAACACTTTTTGTAAGTGTTAAAAATGTCAAACAGGAAAAATAAAGATAAAAAAAAAACTGCTGCTCTCATTTATTCACAGCAGTGATTTTGCCCATAAATTTTAACCGTCATTTTCCTTCATAAAATAAATAAAGAAATAAATCATTGATTGATTGATTTGCCAGTTTGTTTTAAACGCCACCCCAAAGAGATCCGTCTCTCCTCCTGGGATCAAACCGGAATCTTTAGTTGGCAAACGTGTGAACTACTGTGGAGCCACCACAGCTCGTCTAGAGTCCAAGAAACCTTAAATAAGCAGGATGGCGCCTGGTTAATGTTGGCAGCCTCAGGCTTCCATAGCCACCAGCATGGACCCGAGTGAACCTTTCTGGACTCGTGTGTGCCGGACGCTTCAGGAATGAAATGAATCAGCGGTCTGACCAGCTTCCTTTACCTTCGTCTTCCTCCTCCCTGAAGAACTCCTCGCTGTCGTTGGCAGAGTGAGACTTCTTCATCTCTGCGATCCGGTTTCGGGGTACCTTACGTCTCAGAGATGGAGAGAAGAAGGAGGGCCGGTTCTTCTCTGGGGTTGGAGGCGTGCTGAATGACGTCACCTGAGAGAGGACAGCAGGTTAGATTTAGACCGGAAGTAAACTTTAAACTTTCTCAGAGGAGCAAAGCAAAGACAGAGTTTAGCTTCTGATGAGCTGCTCAGTTCAATTAATCTGCAAATCAGATTCCGAATGTACGGTCAGCGTAAGGCTAAGGATCTGAGAAGGTACGAAATCTTGTAAAATGGAAACCTTTTGTCCTGTTAGGAAGCTCCAAATGAACAAAATGAGTCGGGATGTCCCAGAGGAGAAAACAGACCCCTCGACAGACGTTTAAAAGCCCCACAGAGCAAAGGTGTGACGTCTGGTTTTTAGACAGAGGCTCTAATGACGCCATCAGGAGGAGGTTTCCTACAGGATGGCCTCAGCGGCAGAAACGTGTGTTCAGCTGTAAAACAAATCTTTAAACATGTAAACGTTAGCCTGACTCTGAGCCCTGTGGGACACCTTCATCAGAACCAACAGAAATCTGGAGTTTTCAGTGTCAGCATTGTGAATTATAGTTAACTCTTTCATTTGAATCCAGTAATAATGGCGAAGGAGCTGCAAAGTTGGTCAGATGGTGTCGATAGTGGAGCAGTTAAATGTGGGGATGTAGCAGCTGTGCTGCTGCTGGATGATAAGCAGTGTTAGACACACACATTTGAGCTATAAACAATTAGCAATACATCATGTACATATCCTAAAATGTGGAACTAACCAGCAGCGGATTTTTGGTAATGAGGGGGAATATTTGTGGAAATCAGCGGAGAGCCTTTACATTTCAGTGTGCTCCAGTTAAGCTCTCCCACTGCTCCTGTCCTCCTTTCAGGAAACATGCTTTGGTTGTTTTGGTTCACGTGAAGCTTTTTTTTAATCATTGTTCAGCTCAATAATCAAAGAGTCATCTCATGCTGAGCGCTCATTGGAGCCGACGTCTCTGAGACACGTGACTGATGAATGATGCACACTCGAGTCCAGCTGCATGTATTATTGATCTCGACCTGATTTCCTGTCTCCGAGCGGAGCTTCGTGCCGCTCGCTCGGCTCACTTCCTGAGTTTTGGGGTTTTCTGTTCTACTTCTCAACGATCTCGGACACAGAAGTGAAACCGACACTCACCTGGGCTTTTGTTTGCTGATTTACCTGCGTACCAACGCATACGCTTTTATGCACTCAAATGAAGCAAACGCCATTTCATAGACAGGTGTAGACAGGTACGGGCTTTTTCTCTCATCATCATATAAAAAA
This sequence comes from Bujurquina vittata, assembly GCA_015106715.1. NCBI lineage: Eukaryota > Metazoa > Chordata > Actinopteri > Cichliformes > Cichlidae > Bujurquina > Bujurquina vittata. The sequence continues at coordinate 6,928 of VUQK01041314.1, forward strand.
ATAAAAAAGGTTGATAAAATGACGGCTATCGCCTTTATCACAACATAAAACCAAGTGAAGAACACTGCAGGAAGGTGGTCTATCGTCAAGGTCTGCTATAAAGAGGTTTTAAAGAAAAGCCTGAAAGGCCGTTCTTTGGACAGATGAGACTAAAATCGAGCTGCAGCAGAATGGCGGAAAGAAAAAAAAAGGAGTTTTTGAAGGGAAATCTGTAGAAGGTTCTGCAGGGGTGGATGATCACGGGATCCTTTCCATGATAAAGAAAAACCTATGGCCTGAAAAGATCAAACCCGGTTTCATCTCCTGAAGAAGAAAGCAGATCTGCAAAGTAAGATGGAGGAGGAACTCCATTCTTTGCTTCCTGCAACTTTCTCTAAAAAGTATTAAAATTGATCATGTATCCAATCAGATTTGAGCTCCTGAAAATATGTTATTGTATCTATAGCCACTGTGAAGCCATTCGGAGCGTCATTATTAAAAATGTCCGGGCCAAATATTGAAATGTTTTCCTCACCCTCTCGTGCATGGGCGACACCTGGTCCTCCTCGGTGCCGCAGGGGGAGGTGTTGCCAGTCGGCACCCTGCTGACGGCCATCTCAGCGTGACCTTTGCCCTGCGGCCCCTTCATCCTCACAAACTCCATGTTGTTGTACTTGTAGAAGCCGAACGACATCCGCTGGGCCATCTTAGCAGCGACGCTGACCTGCAACACGACACGCACATCAACAACCTGCCAACAATCCCTCAATGTGTCGCGCCTGTGGAGCCGAGTCTCCATGGCTCGTGCTGCTGCTGGCGTAGCAGGTGCTCCCGCTCGCTGCCGTTTCTCACCCGGTTGTCGTAGACCTTCTTGAGCGCCTCGTAGCGGATCGAGCCCTGGAAGATGACGCCCTGGAAGGTGTTGCTCTTGTCGCTCGCCACCAGTTCCACGCACACCATCTCCCCCTCGCCCACCGTCATATCGCTGAACACCTGCACAAACAAAAGCTCACGTGACGTCACCTGTAAGGAAGCTTGCGAGGCGGCGGCGGCACAGAGAGCGTGTTGGCTGCTGCAGCCGCCATCGACTTGTTCCGCTGGCTGCACAGTAAGCAGCTCTCCTCTGAGCCTCATTGATTTTCCTGCCTGGAGAGAATTGTGGTGTTTTCCCTCCAGTCGACCTGCAAAACGAGGTGTTTGTGCAGCTTTTAAATGGCCTGAGAGCTTTTGGTCACACTTCATCACGCCGGCAGCTTCAGCCACCCCCCCTTGCATCAGTATTTACAGCACAGCCACTACGAGGCTCATTTCCAGCTCGGATTTTTGTTCTTTCACTCAGAGAAGATGATCCAGAGGTCAAAACCATCTTTTTACCTCCTCAAAGTTGTCGATCATGAAGAAGATGTTTGGGTAGCTCATCTTGGACTCCTCCCCTTTGCTGTCCATGGCGTGTTTACTGGGAGACGCAAACACTTCCTGCGAGGAGAGGGCAGGAACTTTAATCACAGAGTGATGGTCGGCAGCTTCATCGGCTTGAGCTGCTGCAGAGCGCCTACCTGGCATTTCTTCTTGTGGATGTGGATGTCTCCTGCATCTGAGCGCGTGCAGACGGCGCACGTCACCACGTAGTCCAGCTGGAAGAAGATGCAGATTTCAGGTCAGTGAGGGCAGTCCAAAACCAGTTTAAAGCTAAATGCATCTAAAACCGGTTTCAAATGATGAAAAAAGAAACTTCATTGATCTTTACCTTCTGCAGGATGAGGTTCAGGTAGACGCTCTCCTCCCAGTCGATGTCAGGGTCGCCGAGGCCTGGAAGCTTCTTGGAGTCCCTCCTGTAGACCTCCACCTCCACCTGAAACACAGCAAAGGGCCTCCGTCAGCACCACGTCCAACAGGCTCACTGTGTGACGGCTCCTCTGAACCAATCACGATTAATAACACAGCTGTAGGCCTTCCTTCCTTCCTGCCACATGTCCCTCTTTCTTCCTTCCTCCCTCCAATCCTTCCTCTTATAGTTCCTCCCATATTTCCTTCATTCCTCTTTCCCACCCTTCCTACCTACCTTCATTTCCTTCCTCACTCCTTCACTCTTACCTTTCTCCCCCTTCATCATGCCTTTCTTTATTCCTTCCATCTCCCTCCCCCTTACCTCCACTCCTTAAACATCTCCATTCCTTTCCTCCTACCTTGCTTCCTCACTCTCTCCTGTCATATATCCTCCTCTTTTCCTATCATTCCTTCCTCCCTTTCTTCCTACCTATACCTGCTTCCTCCCTCTCTCCTTTCCTTGCTCCAGTCGGTGAGTCTCGTTGTCAGGGAGATGCGAGTTTTCGACATGCCGGCTTTCACATCACTCACAAACTGTTTAGAGCGTCGGAGCGGCTGCCATGGTGTGTGTGTGTGCGTGTGCGTGTGTGTGTGTGTGTGTGTGTGTGCGTGTGTTCTGATCAAACCTTCATGATAAAAATGAGGACCATGAATCAGACTGTGTGGTTTTTATGAGGCTGTCAGATCCTCCTGCTTTGAGGAAGCGAGACTGAAACCCTGACGCTGATTCAGCAGAAACACGAAGCTCATCTGAGGCCACATGACTCTTGGTTTCCATGAAGCGGGGGGGTGGGGGTGGGGGGGATTTAATCAACATCTTCAGACCGGAATCCTTCTGAAGCTCCGAGACTCAAACGCGTCACAGCAGGGTGACCCAGATGTTCCACACGGAGAGCTTACAGACTCTTCCAGCTGTTACCCTAAACTTTAGCATCCCATCAGAGTCCTCAGCTCCTCCACCCGTCACCCTGATGCTCACAGCTGCTCAGCCTCCAGACGGTGAAACTGATCTGGCTTCAGTTTCTAACAGATTTATTTTACTTAGTGGGACTCAAACTGGGCTCTAAAATCCCGTTTGAGCCGTTTTTATTGTTCAGATCTGCTCATTTTCAGCCGTAGCTGCTGATTGGTCGGTTTTTATCAGAGCTGCTTCTGCTTTATTATTTTACGCTGCGTTCATGGACACAAACGTTTTCACATAACTCCGTGCAGATGCCCAGGCTCTGCGGGCCTCGGTCAGCGTGTTGAAGGTTAAAGGTCACGACAGCACAGTTAGAAACAGGCTGTTGGAGGAGCTGCAGGAGAACAGAGCAGCACAGCTGCATCTGAACAACACGATGAGCCCAGAGTGCAGATGATGCTCATCAGCACACCTCAGACCAGCTGCTGGATCGGGGGGGGTGGACTCAGCTTAGCGGTGTGTGTTTGTGTGTGACAGCTTATTGCATACCTGCAGAGAGACATGAGCCATGGACTGGGGAAGCTTTGCTCTCAGAAGATTAAAACTAAACTAATAAAGAGCTTTTATGCTCGTCCTTTTCTTTCTTGCTGCCGTCTGAGCTGAGCTTCGGTTCGTGCTGAATGAAACTGATTCTTCAGAAAAGACGAGCGGCCGAAAGCGAGACCGACGGGAAACTGCCGGCTGCTGTCGCTGCCGTTCGTCTCCTCGGCTGATGCGCTGTTAGTGTGACAGACAGCAGCACTGACTGAAGGTGAACAGCGCAGCGCCCGCCTGCAGGCGAAGCCGCCCCGCTGTCCACAGATCAGATCAGATCTAACGGTCACAGCCACACAATAAAGTCTGAGCTCCTCAGACAGCAGGAAGTCCTCTGGGAGGGTGGGTCTGATCGTCACTCGTCCTGCTCGCCTCTCATTAAAGCCTCTGCAGCCTCTCGTGATGCATTTTAAAGCAGAAAGCCTCAGTGTGAGGGAGCGGCCGGGGTCACAGTGTCCCTCTGAATGATCCTCACATGAGCGGCGGCGTTACGCAACAAACTGCAGCGGGAACGCTCGGCGAGCGAGCCCGCTTAATTTTAATGCTGCTGCCCACTCAGCCCACCGCAGCATCCATTATTCACCGACAGAGAGGAACGCAGCCTCACAGCCGCGATGTTTCGCCGCCAGATTAACCTTCATCTGAAATCCCGGCCCGTTGGGCTCTAAACACGCGATGATCATGAAGCTGTAAATCGTCACCTTCTTGCCCTCGCTGTTGTCGGCACTGACGTAGGCGAGCTTCCTGCGGACGTAGAACAGCATGTCGTCCTGTCGCGGCGCCCACTTCTCCATGAAGTACGTGGAAAACATCCAGGTCCAGAAAACGATGCGGTCATCTTTAAAACAGCCTGCAGAGACACGTGGAAACAGGAGGTCAACACGACAGCAAATCCGCTTCTCCTAGCAACAACAATAGGTTTACACATCAGTAACAGTTCAGTCATTTTTAATCCAACACCAGCCATCAATCCATCAGCACAGAAATGATATGTAGGCCTGTGCTGCTCATCAGAGGCTTACACCTGCAGACACTGATCACGTGACCAACACCTGCGGGTTCAAACAGCAGCGGATCCTGAAGATCTGAGCCGGCTGTAAACGATCAGATGATCCTAACTAACCAATCAGCAATCATCCAGGTTAAAGATGTAAGATTGAACCGTGAGCGCGCTCAGTGTGAGTGTTTACTGTCTGAGAGCAGCTCAGAGGAACTGAGCTTTGCTCGCACTGCGTCTCTAAAATCTATTATTCAGCTGCAGCTTTTGCTCACATCCGCACTCATTTCTTCTCTGTGACCAATAAAAGCAGCTCATGCATTATTCGCAGGCTGCTGGAATACTACACGCGCTTTTATTTTGAAAGATCAAACGGGGCTGAATGTGAGGACGCCGATCGATCTGTGTTTCAGTCGGTATCGACCCCCCTCCCCTCGTCCATCACCCCGGGGTCCTCGAAGCCTTTTTACAGGACGGAGGCACCTGCCTGGTTGCTTAGCAACAGTTGCCAGGCATTTGCCAGAGAATGACTCTGCCTGGAATGAAACTTCCTGCTAGGGCTTCTCTTCCAGATAAACCTGGGAAACAGCAGAGGTCAGGGGTCAGACGGCTGAACAGATCCAATTAATATTCACGCTCATTAAAGTGTTTCTCATTTAGACTTAATTAAAGAGAACTCGTGAACTTTGATTCCTCACACAGTTTGACGTGTTTTAAATTAAACGTGCTGATGCTGAGCCGTGTGCGTGACTGGATGTTTATGGGGTTGTTCCTGTCTGTGATTGGCTGGACGCTCTGAGGAGATCAGCATCCTAATGAAGCCGCCGCGACTCCACACTGCAGTCTGAAGCCTCAGCATTTACATTCAGCTGCTACTATTTGGGTTTTTTGGTCCCAGAGGAAATCGAGCTGCATCCACAGACTGTATACAAGTGACATCCAAATAAAATACTAAAACTGGAGCTCCGCCTTCTTGGACGGTCTGTTAGTCCAATGAAGCCACAGCAGCCACATTATTGGTCAGACAATTGCAGTAAAAATGCTCCAAAAGGCTCCGACAGCACAAACACAGTCCAGAGGTCCAGTTCAGGGACTCCAGTTAGCTGAGGGGAAGCTAGGAGACAGCTAGCAGCTACAGCCGCCTGTGTCACCATCCACCTGTGAGTCACAGAGGCCACGCCCCTAACAATGCTAACTTTAAACAGGTGAGATATAGAAACAACCTCCCCCTACAGCCGTTATGAAGGAGGAAATTAGGTCCAGAGACCAAATCAGGGTCTGTATCAGGCTGTTAGCATGTTTAACATGGGAGTCTATGGGACTGACTCACTGTGGCGCCCCTGCTGGACTGCAGAGGAACTGCAGCTGCTTTTCTAAATGAAAGATATGTCTCCTCCCTCCTTAAAAGCTCCCTTTCTTCTGATTGGGTCATTTCTGGAATCCGGCTGAGGGGCAAACTTAGAAAAAAAAAAAATCTGGACAGTTTTAAAGAATTTTATTCCATTTCTGGATTTTTACGAGAATTGTTTTTTTCCTTTGCTGTATATCTAGTTACAGGTTATTACTGTAAATATAGGCGTGTAAATTTCCCACAGTAAAAATGTGATAACGTGTATACACCTAGAGAGAGTGTGAAACTAAAGCTTCGATACATGCTTCCAACCCTGGGCTTCCAACTCCATAGAGCCACTGCTTGGAGGCGAAATGAAAAAAACAAATTAATAAAATCACATGTGACATATGAGGTCAGAAGCAGCAACTGGTTCAGGTGATTCGCTGACACCACTTCATCTCGTTATGAGTGAAGGAGTGAGAGCGAGCCAGGGTTATGAATCAGAGCTCGTCCTTTCAACGTGATGATGAACGCTGTCGTATCAAGATTAATGCTCAGGGCCTTAGATTCAAAACGTTTGCACAAAAGGGCCTTTTTGTGCCCCCCCCTCCCTCTGTGGAACAGTTGAACAATGTACGTAAAAATACGCCCTCTAACTGAAGCTTGGAGTAATGAACCCATTTTTGCTTCCCAAAAGCTTCGTTTGCTCATCTCTAAATATTCCGATGCATGCATTTCATCTTTGAATCATTCATTTTGCGCTTATTTGTCCAAAAACTGCCGTCTCTGCGTTTATTATGTTCTGACCTCCTGCAGAAGTGTTGTGATTAAAACCTTAAAAACCTTCATAACAGCTCAGAGTTGATCGTCCATCAGAGTTTCTCAGCATGAACCTTCACGGCGGCTCGTTAGTGTTTCATTGATTTTCACAACGCGATGTCAGCGACAGGATAAATGTCGCCTGCTCAGGCTTTAACTTCATTCGATGAAACCAAATGAATTGTGCAAACACTCCTTATGGGTCAAATTTAAAGGAGACAAAAGCTTCACAGTCCCTGAAAGACACCGAATTCTTGCTGCTGGTAAAAAAGTAGATAAATAACATAATAGTGATGCTTTTTAAACATGTGATAATTAAGAACAAACTTCAGCAGACTCGACAGAACAAACGTGTGCAGCAGATCTTTGAGTTTCAGCCAATCACAGCTCAGATTATTCATTTAACTGATTTTAATCACAGGACAGTGAATACGTTTGGGAAATGTTAAAGATTTTAATTCTCTGATGAGTTATAATTTACTGCTTCAGCTTCAGGACCATCGAACTGTGGACTCAGCTTCGCCTCTGAAACGCTCCTTTAAGCAGCTCCAGCATATTTCCTGTGATTTTAATCCTCCTCCTCATGTTCATCAGGTCAAAGCACCAAAAATAAGATAATAAGTGCACCTAAAATTAAGGTGAGCAGATTCCTCGTTTAGCCAGAGAAAGATTAATTAGATGGTCTGATGACAGCTTGATTAATCAGCTGCTTCTTCCATGAGGTTTAAAGCTCTTTGTTACCTGTTATCTTGTTGGGTTTTAAGCCTTTAAAGTGTTTTTCATGGACTGAAAGATGGAAACTCAAAACATAAGTTATTAGAACAATTTAAAAAAAACACACACACACACACACACACACACACACAAAAGGCTCACTTCTTCATGATCATGTATCTGAGGGAGTTGCCTAATGTGTGGTCCTCGTCATGCAGCACAAAAGTCACACAGCCCTCGTCGGCCCCGTCAGCCTGGACCTTAAATGCAAAAGAAAGCCTTATTAAAAACATCACGCAGCCTGCTCTGAGGAGAAATATTACACCACCTTCCTCCTGGGAGGTTAGCGAGGGGGAAAATCACTCCCATTCATTATGCACTTCCAAAGATTTTCAATATGTACAGACTTACAGATGCAAATATAAACAGACTGATTACATGCACAGTTGGGTCCAAGAATATTTGGACAAGGACACAATTATGCCTCCCTTAAATCCGCACAATGGATGAGAAATTTAAGAAAAAAAAACAGGTTGTGACTGGAATGGGGACTTTGAGCTTTAATTCAAGGGTTCCAAAAGTGGACAAATTGTGACCAATTCCATATGTTCATCACTGGACTCTAAAAGAGTAGCTTTGAATGGTTCACAGTATATTTTCTTTTTTTTTTTTTTAAACCTCAAAAACTTCATCAACTGTCTGAAACACACAATTTTAGCTCCTTTCCTTCAGGCCAGCCTTCTCCTGATTGGCTTCCTCTCGCAAACAAAAGATCTGCACGGCCGCAAGAGCTCAACTCAAGGCTTGACCGTATCCGACACCACACAGAGCCAGGAGGAGAAACAACAGTGTGTTGTTTAGAGCAACTGGGGTTTTTTGTGTATAAACACTAACTTCATTTTTTTTTAAGTTTTGGCCTTGTTTATTATGATCTTCCACATTTTAACAGCTGCAAAAGGAAGTTGTTGAGATGCTCTGCCAGGCTTTTACTGCAGCTGCTTGTTTGTGGGTTTCCCTGCATTCATTTTTGGGTTCAGTAGCTGAAAAGCAGGATCTGCTGGGCTGAGCTCAGATTTAGCCATTTAGGAACAGTAAATATATTTACCTTAAGAAACTTCTGGATTGCTTTCGGGTTATTATACATGTGCACAGTCTTATCAATTACGCAGCATTTGGCTGACAGCGTGCAACCCCACACAATTCATCAGCAGTCAGACCACAGATGAGGCCCTGTCCACATACTGCTCTTGTTATCATCTTGTCTTCTTCCAAGATAGTTAAAGCCCTGACAATAATGTTAAACCACTTGAGTTAAAGCTGCAAATTCATACTTCAGTCTCAGTGGTTGCTTCGATTCAAATAATTCGAGGCAGGAAAATGACAACATTTCTATCACTTTCCAAATCCTTGTGGACCAGATCATGTTGATCACACTCACTATTTAACTACTGCCCCCCAGTGGGGACAGCTAACCACGGACTGAGAAAAAGGCCCATCTAAATTAAACAAGTAACTACCCTCTGCTTCCAAATTATTATACGTCTCCAGTGTTAGTAATACTTTAAGAAAACAGCTTTAAGTGTGGTTTGAAGTCAGATGCGGTGATGTGTTTCTTCGCTGCTAGCTCCTGTAGCTACCCACGTGAGGAGCGCACAGGCGGTGGAAATGCTGCGATTAACTTCTTTAGGTAATCGTTCCGAGCAGGATAAAAAGATGGCGGATCCATGCAGCTGCATGACCACACATGAATTTTTGCTTCTTACCATTTCTAGTGCTGGTTTCTTTTCTCCTTCCCCGGCCATGCTTCACATTCCCACTGCATCCGTCAACACAGTACGGTTAAGTGCAGGGTTCTTGTTAAGTTTTTTTTTAGCCCTGACCCTTGTTTGATAGGCAAGGGGGAAAGGTAATACGACTGGTATTTGCTTCAACTGTATGATTATATCCATAAAAATCAAATTAGATCATTCAAATTTACATTGATGCAGCTCTGTGGTCAGTAGAATATGTGTCAAATGAGTAGTTGCTTTTCCTACTCTGCAGCTTGGCTCAAGTATATCATTATTGTATGCCGAACTAACAGAACATCTTTACTTCAATAAAGATTTACTATTATTATTTAGCTAATAAGTATTTTGATAAACTTTAACCCGTCCAGCAATTAAGAACGTTTGATTAATATTATTTTATTTAATTAATTTATTTCTGTACGTGCAGGGGAAAGCGTAATCAAGCGTGGAAGTCTCCTGTAAGACTGTGACGAGGGCCAAACTTACTCACTTCTTTAACGAGACGTACTCGCGAAAACGTGACGATGAAACTACGTAATATGTAGGTCGGGTAGTTCCAAACGGGAAACAACTATGTTAAGGACGTAGTGCAACGAATGCGGTAAGAACTACATTTCCCTACAGACGCTTTAGCGAATTTCCGGTCAGAACGATTTGCAAAAGCAGACAGAAGTCACTCGAAAGGGATTAGCTAGCTAACGGCTGAAACGTCTTTAAATGTGGGAATTTGCTCTAAATGAGCCATTTTAATCGTCGCTGACACATCCAGGTACTAAATGTTTTAATGTGACTATTAGCTCTGTAAATAAAAAGTCTGATCCTGCGTTTAACCGCTAACTACGCTACTAATGTTGATACGTACGTAAATTGAATAACAACACGTTAGCTAGCTTGTTGTTTCCATAACACGGTTTTGGTTTTTATTCAACTCTGACATAACCAGCTGGCTCAAATACGTGGGAGTTACTTTAGAGAATGCTAACGGCAGTATTTGGGTAGTGATTTACGTTTAGGTTATTTCCTCCTTCCTCTTATGTGTAACGACATTCTCGGCTGTTTCATAAGAATTATCATGCCTTAATCACTCTCGGTTTTTCCCCAGCTCATTCTTCTGACCTATCGCTGCAAAAACTCACTCTTCTTGTTCTTTTTCCGTTAGGGAGCAATAAAGCTGAAAGCCCAGCTGTTGGCATGGCAATCTTGTTTGCTGTGGTGGCTCGTGGAACCACTATTCTTGCCAAGCATGCATGGTGTGGGGGGAACTTCCTGGAGGTTACTGAACAGATATTAGCCAAAATTCCCTCAGAGAACAACAAGCTGACGTACAGCCACGGAAGGTATAAATATATGTCTCTCTCTGTGTGTCCCAGTTGTCAGTTTACATCCCGTGTTCAGAATCAGAACGTTTTATTGCCATATGTGTGAAGAGGTTCACAACATTAGGAAATTGCAGCGGTACTTAGTGCTTACATAGAAAAATATATAACTATGAATACTATAACACCGTATTACAAATAGACAATATGGAAATTAATTACAACAAATTATAATCATTAATATGTACATGATAGTGCAGTGATCAGTGCAAGCAGACATAAACATAGGGTCATCAGCATTTGTGGAGGGTAGTGATAACAGTCTTAGGGTTATTGTTCATGAGACCAACAGCAGAGGGGAAGAAACTGTTCTTATGGTGGGAGGTTCTGGTCTGAATGGACCGTAGCCTCCTGCCTGAGGGGAGAAGGTCAAAAATTTTAACGAATATGTGCTTATGGCAGTGTCATGGAATAAAGTAGCAGTGCATCAACTGTAAAGTCTACAGGAAAAAAAGTCCTTCTCTCCTAATGATCAACCCTTCTGCTTTGTTTTTAGCTATCTGTTTCATTACATTTGCCACGACAGAATCATATACCTGTGCATCACTGATGATGTAAGTACATATTTTTGTCAGGTGTTTGGATTTACAGTATGCCATCTGTAGGTGTTCAGTGTTTATGAAAATGCCATTTAGTATTAGGAATACATTTTTAAAAATGTAAGCCATCCAGCTACCTTGAGAAATAAACACATATCCAGTGTTACTGCAAAAAGCCCAGCGTTACTGCTGTAAATTAATTGTTTCTTTCTTCTTCTCTATAGCGCTTTTCTATTCCACGTGAGCACTCAAAGCACTTTATATATGTCCTCATTCACACAAGCACTTTTTTTCTACACCTAAGTGCTTTCTATCTAACATTCACACTCCAGTGACCACATTAGAGAGCAACTTGTTCAGTATCTTTACCAAGCACACTTTGACATGTAGACTGGCACAGCTATGGATCAAACCACCAACCTTCTGATTAGTAGGTGATCTGCTCTACCGCCTGAGCTACAGCCACCCTGTCGGTACTATTTTAGCTTAAGACTAAAGTTGCACCCTTCAGGCTTTTAAATGGAATCTGAGACAGCTACAACCTGCTACAATATATTATGTGTCTATAACTTTATGTATATTTGATCCTTATCTTCTAAAGGACTTTGAGAGGTCACGTGCATTCACCTTCCTCGGTGAAGTCAAGAAGCGTTTCCAGACTACATATGGCTCACGAGCACAAACAGCCCTACCTTACGCCATGAACAGCGAGTTCTCCTCTACACTGGCAGCTCAAATGGTGTGTATGATGAAAGTGTGAGTGTGTTGAGTAACATTTCCCGTGAGCACTCTGTCATGTTTTAATATTGCTGTGGTTTAAAGGGCAAAAAAATAAGACGCACTTAAATATCATAGCTTCTTTTTCTTTGCAGAAACACCATTCAGATCCACGTGGATGCGATCGTGTCACTGAGACTCAGATGCAAGTGGATGACCTGAAGGGCATTATGGTCCGCAACATAGGTGAGTTTCTCTTTAGTTTCCTTATTGTGTCTTTACTCAAGCAACCCTTTTTAAATACAGTGCTCTGAGATTGGGAAAAATCTGAATTAAATGTCTAGTAAACCAAATTAGATCTGCAATGTCTGACTGGTGGTTTTTTTCCCCCCACACTCTTAAATGACTGCAGTGTTATGTGGTGAGGAGTGACCTCCTCAACTGTGTTGTGTCAGTGAATTTCTCATGTGTATTGTTGCCCAAAGCAAATTTCTTGGCTAGAAAACCCAATTCAGTGTCATAATATGCACAACAGATTTAAAAATGAAAGATTATTTTCTTAAATGTCATATTAGCTTTTTGACACAACTGTCATTGTACTGTTCCTTTTGTTTTTTCTAAAATAACTGTTTGCTCTTTTTGCATTTTTTTTACAGACTTGGTAGCTCAGAGAGGAGAAAAGCTGGAGCTGCTAATTGACAAGACAGAAAACCTGGTTGATTCTGTGAGTTTAAGTACCACTGGTTATGCTGTGTTTCTCCTGCTTATTTTCTGATGCATGGCATTTGTCATTAAGTATATTGTAACTGCAGTCTCTACAAATATTGTCACTGATTGCATTTTCCCCCCCACTGTCATTCGTCCAGTCGGTCACATTTAAGACCACCAGCCGCAACCTTACACGAGCCATGTGCATGAAGAACCTCAAGCTGACTCTGGTTATTGTTCTGGTTGGCCTTGTGAGTACAGACATTGATATATCTCAGATAACAAATAGTGCGTTGAGCTTGGCTTCTCGGTATGTTATTAATGCAGCAGTTGTGAAGGAAGTGACCTCTGTCTGTGCTTTGTCAGGTGGTGATTTACATTATTGTCTCTGCTGCCTGTGGAGGTCTCAACTGGCCCACATGTGTCAAATAATGAGAGGAAAGTGGGGACAGAAGAGAGGGAGATGAAGGAAAAGGGATAAAGGGGAGAAGTGCCTGCTTAACTCTGCTCGCTCAGCGGACACAGTAGAAAAACCACGTTTCTTGCTTTACTCCTTCAGCTTCAGCAAAGCTGGAAGACATTTGCTTCTCCTCCTCCTCCCACCTCCTTTCTCACCCTCAGTTTGAGAGTGCACATTTATATGCCTTCTGGACCTGGAGTCCCACCTCATACCCACACTAATGGACAGCAGCCATGTGGCCTAAAACTGATGTGGAACAATAGTCTTGTCTTATGTTAGTCTGGTGCGTTCATCCTGTCTCATGCACTTAGTGGCCTAATATATCAGTTTGTATACTGTCCTGCACATGCCTATGTAATTAATTAATTTAGATTGAACTACAAAGGTAGCAAAGTTTGATTTGTCACTGTCCTGTTTTATCTTGGATGCCAGCACAGAGACCTATGGGTAGCATCCATGTTAAATCTATCACAAGGGACTCACGGTGTCGTGTGTGGGCTTTTGTTGTGCAACTGAAAATGATTTTTTTGACAAGACTGATGCAGTATACAGATTTTCTGATGTATTTTATCACTTAGCACAGTGGTATCTTCTAAAGTTAATGTTGTGAAATACCATATATGATCATAAAATAAATATTGTACATTTGATTGATGATGAATGGTTGTTTTAAAGCAAGTATGATTCCTGCCTGTGGAGTTGAGGCTTCCCTTCACCTTTTACATCCCCTAAGATGTGCCCATATTTTCTTTCTGTTGACAAAATGCACTTTTTATATTACATGTTGTACATAGATTTGCTTCTGACATATGGCTTATGATTATTATTTAATAATAATTGTACATCCTGATTTAAATGAATAAAATATGATGGCATTGAGTGGTTAGTCTCTAAACCTGGAAAAGAGAAAAGGGTGTTCTGACATGTATTCATTTTAAAGAGGGTAACTGAATGTATTGACCTTAGATTGAGTACATTTATTCTCACTTAACCATTTACTGCAGTGATTTTACTGCAGTTTTGTGATCCCCAAAGTGTATCTATATAAAAAGTGAATTCAAACTGGTAATACTCATTACTCTGATTTATATTTTCTGCTCTTGTATTGAAGTTCCAGTTTTTAAGTGGACCACAGCACTCTTGACTTTGGGAATGGCTGATTCACTTTGGGACATTTTACTGCCAAAACAAAATTTCTTATATTTCAACCCTCCCATTGCCCATGAAAAGGATAAGCTGAAGAAGGTGGATGCTTAGGTTTGCATTGCCCACTGTCCTGAGACGTTGTCGTTCTGTGAAATTTCAAAAACCAGTTCTGTGCTGTAAAACAAGTACACACTACACTTTATACACATTTGGTGTTGCTATACACCCAGAATGCCTGCATCCTCTCTTGTTGTCACATATTGTTGACCAGTGTGATGTTTTGTCAAAGTAGACATACTGATTCAGAACAGGAGCCCTGCTTCTTCCTCTTCTGCTCATAATTTTGCGATATCCCATCACTGGTTCACCCTCTGTTCTTGCTTTATTTTTTTGGATTTGCACAGACTTTGTGCAGTCTGGGATTTGAATGCATAGAAGTGCATGTGGGTGTTTTTTTTTGTCATTTCAATCTCAGTGCAGTACGATCTGCAGAGCAGCCAACATGTCACCACTGCCATGCCTATTAAATGAAAGGTGGTGCTACCACTTTGTTGAGGGTTAGGGTAGGATTAAGGGGTTAGGACTAGGCTTACCTTACCTAACCTAAGGTACCCTAACCCTAAAAGCCTCTCTCAAGAAGTACCTCTTACTGTACAACATTGCCACTTAATTTCTGAACATGCAAATTAAATCATGAAACCAGACAGAATCCAGCTACAACTTCATATACACACATGGATTTTTTATTTGTAGTTTATGTCATTTTGAAAATGATTGCTAGGGCAAATATTCTTAGCACATTCTTACACCATGTGATCCTGTGACCATGTGTCAGAAAAGGATGTTCTGCCTTCAAATCATGCTTGAGAGTGGCTCCCATATCTTATTGGACTTAAAACACTGATTGGGTGGCATCATTTAAGTTCGCATGGGGCTTAGAAACACTTTGCTGCTCTTGGAGGGCTGCACTGTGAGGGATAAAAAAAGACTGAGAAATGCGGCTGACTCACTACTTTTGTGTCTCCTATAAACAGGTGGCAAAGGTACAGACATTCTGTAGTTAGGTAGAAGTACAAATTCTTTTGTTAAAAAAATACTCTGGTAAAAGTTGAAGTACTGGGTCAACTCAAGTAAAAATGAAAAAGTACAGGCTCTGAAATGTACTTAAAGTAAGAAAGTAAAAGTCGCTCTTTGAAGGACATTTCTACCAACTATTTTTGTGTAAAGTTAACTAAACCTGCTATAGTCATATAATATAAAATAATATTATTCCAATCTAAATTTTAATTCTAATGAATGTTCTCATCTTGAATGTTATGTAGAAAACAAGCTGTGAAAGGTCATTTAAAAATTGTTCTTTTTTTCTGTTGCATACATTGTAGAGGGTGACTTCCTCCACACCTAAACACAAAAATGAGTATACTCAGGGGTTAGAGTGGGATTCAGAAGGTGGGGGGCTCCCTAAGATCAGCTGTAGTGGCTCTATGTGGGGAGAACAACAAACAACTTTTTATTGTGAGCTCCAGTAAATTTTCTGGATGATCAGCAGACCTGCTGCTACTCTTAGGTTTACTGCTCTGTGTGGATGAACTGAATTCAAAAAGATGTAACCCAGTATTTCACAAGCTATCTTGGCTAATTTCCATCCCCTACACTGACTGACAGCATACAGGTTGTATAAATGTTGAATTCAGTGAATGAATCTAAACATCAACAGCTTTGATTCAAATTAATCTCTGCTACAGTACATGTAACCTAACTCTGACCATTAAACAGACACTGTGCACCAGTCCAACACAGAGCTTTACTGTAAACACAGTACAGCAGACTAACCTGTTTCTCCAAACTGCAGAGTATTCCCATGCAATCTTTGATTTTAGATTATAATTTTAGGTTATAGCGCTATAAATAATACCTAAAGTATTATTTAGGTATTATTATTACTTTACCTAAAGTATTATTTAGGTAAAGTAAGTTTTGCCTCTTCAATCAATCCCTCAAATACTTGAAACTTAAAGTAACGAGTCTGTTCTGGAAAATGTAAGGAGTAGAAAGAACAGATATTTGTGTAAAAATGTAGGGAGGAAAATAAAAAAATGCCAGAAAAACAAATAATTAAAGTGCAGATACCTGAAATTTCTACTTAAGTACGAAGTATCTGTACTTCGTTACTTCCCACCTAGTTCATGCAAAGAACACTTTTCCCATCACTCCCTGCTGATCGCTGAATTCTGGCAAACACGCGACACCGTGAAAAGGGGAGAAACGAGCACGTGAAACTAATGGCTCAAGGTGCACCTCGTCCGCGCTCCCGCCGGTGCTGCTCGTCCCTGTGACAGGTAGCTAGCTAATTTTGACATTTCACTAGATTTTATGAACTCACTTGCCTACGGAACGATTTCAAAGGTGGAACGATTGTAAGACAGTTGCTGTTTTCTAAAATATTTAAGCTTTAAATTGAAGTTTTGAAAAATACTTCTTTTTTTAAACTGAGAATGGCGTTAAAGTTCTCTTGTTCGCTAACTATAAGTTTTATTTGCCCAGTTTGGCTATCCGCTGAGTCTAATCTATATACTGAACTGCCTGCTAACAGACCATAAACCACTCAAAAGCTTCAATGAGTCTTTTCTTTGCTATTCGTAGCAACACTCTATGTTTACTTCTGAAGTAACTTTAGACCTAAGTGCTGGAGGAGGCCTCACGCATTGGCGGATATTGTCGGGTGCAGTTGTCCGAGATGTTCTGAGCAGAAGTTGCTGCACAAATGACCTTATGCGAAAGGATCAGGGACTGGCGATGCACCACAAACGCACCCAGCAGGATTCTCTCTTTGATGACCCCTAAATACGTTAATTTATGATAAACTTTCTGACGCTTTCAGCCAGAATGTAGTCAGTGTATGCATCATTGCTTTGGATATTTAAAGTTAGCAAAAGAGATTTGCACCGCTGCACAGGCTCACTGGTTTAGTTTGGTTTCCCTGTGTTTTCAGCATTTTCCCTCAACACAGCTTTGCTAGTTTGAGGTGCTTTTTTAGTGTGGGACAGTCCAGTGACTGACTGGACTTTTGATGGCTGGTCCTACTACTCAGAGCTACACATTGTGTGGTACTGATATGATCCAGTCAACCAGGGAATGGCCATTTGGGGCATTGTGTGCAGTCCCCAAGGGGCTTTGTGAACAGAGAAGCATTGTTCTGTTGCTCTCACGCTGGCTCTTAAATGTATGATTTAATTTGTAGGCAGTAACTTGCACTAAAGAAGAGCAGAGGTACTTAAATAGATCCTTTAATCAAGCATATTAAATTTGTTAATAATCACCAGTGCAGAATTATTCTGAAAGGTTCTCAAAATACAGGGTCAAGTACTCCACATAGCTGTTACAGGGATTTGTGGCTGGCTATCCCACTTGCTTTGAACCCCCCTCCTTGTGGAAGCATGCTGTACAGCTGTTCAGGATCTTATCTGCAGTGCTGGAAAGCTGATTTTAGGTTTGTGCATTGTTGTATATTTGCCTTACTTGAAGGCCAGTGTTCAAAATGTGCCAATTATTTATATTTTAAGACCAGCCTGAGAAGATTTTATAGGATATAAGACTCTTAAAACTCTTGAGTGGATAATAAGTATATGCTATACCATGATTTACATCTCAAGTCAAGATTAGACTGCAATCCTGAGGGTCACAGTCCTTGTATAGATTAGGCAGAAATAGCTTGGGTCTTGGGGGTCTCAGACTCTGGTGTCACATCACTGTTGTCGTTTCAGGATCATGTGTCAAACTTTGAGGATGTGTCATGAAAGAGTGATGCTGTCAGTCTGACACTGTGTTCAGTCATCATTAAGTGAGTTTGTAGGCAAATTCCAGTCCGGATGTACGGTTAAAAATGGTTGTAGTGCGACTTTCTCCTCTTGCTAGGCCTCACGTCATTCTGGTCCACTTTTTATTTATCACTTGCTAAAAAGCCGCCTGATCCATTCCCGCATAAAAGAGGGACCGGCTGCTTAGCAACAGTGAATGCCAGCTCAATCTGGCAGCCCGTGGCCACTCCCCCTCGGCATGGATAAGGTAACATGTTGCTCTCTCCCTCACTTGATCCTTTTGTGAACTTCTGGAATGAACCTCTGCAGTGAGCACAGTCTCTCGCTGGATCTTGACATGCTTGCACAAGCAGAGCAGTGTGCAGCAAAGTTGCTGAGTTTGTCTGACGCAGGAGCTGATAGATTGATCATCCACATCTGCAGTGAGCCTATAGGATAAAGTCACATTACTTCAGAGACGGGGAGTGAAAGAACTGAAGCTAATGACTGCATGGGAGGGGGGAGTACTCTCACTAAGGCTGCAGTATTACTGATGCACGGCTGATTCTGAACACGAGGACGGAGGAGCGGTGGGATGGCGGTAGACTCGCCCAACTGCCTGCTCATTTGGCTGGATTTAAGACTTTGCAAGGAATGTAGTAATGGGATTGTCTCTGAAAGGCTAAAATGAGGCGAGGGAACCTGCAAAAAGTGCTCTTCAATGTGAATAAGTAACAAAGCTGACTCTGGAGATATTCCTTACTGCAAATATCTGCATCGAGAGGACTCAAGTGGAGGTACTGAAAGTTGGTTCATACAATAACCAAAGACATTTCCTTAAAGTGTCATAGACAGTTGTGCTTTTGTTTTTTGTTTTTTCCTTTTTTTCCTCTTCACTGTTTTGTGTCTTGTAGCTTGAATGTCAAGGGTTTTATTTTCCCATAAACATTGTCCACTTGTGGGTATTCTTAGTACAGTTGTGATTTACGTAACGCTCTATACCCAGTCATATTTGCAACAACTGAAATGACTACCCTTTGTCATTATTAAGAATACAAGGCCTTCAAGGTGCACAGTTCATTGTGCACTCAAGTGTGACAGTGCTATACATTTCATTTCATTGTAGAGACTCTAATGTACAGTAAGGTGTGTTCTCTCTCTGCCTGTTAAACAAACGCATTCATTCAGTTTTTGACCGCTGACCGCACTGATAAGATACACTGGAACTGTTGGAAAGCTCTGACATTAAAGGCGGGGCTGGATAATGATAATTATTGTGGCATGTTTTTATCAAATAAATATGCTGCAGTATTTCTATACTTTGCCTCTGGGAGGTATGGAAGGAAAGCTCAAGCTTCAAATAACATTTTGTATTATTATTGGATTTCATTTTCTCAGAGTGCCTCAATTGTATAAATGTAATTGTATTTAACTTGTTAAATCTGACATTTATAAATCCTGTTAAAGTTTTCAGTTGGTTGAGATTTGGTCTAGGCACCTCGGGACTGCAGCTCTAATATTGTCAGGTTTATAGTGGCTGCAGGTGTCTCTGCAACTCCAAAGCCAGGGCCTACTTTAAATAGAGCCAAGTTCACGACATACTTGACCTTTTGTTATAGAATGTTTGAATTTGTTATTCTGCACAAGTGCAAGTGTTATATTTTCTTAAAAACATTAGTAATACTAAAAGCAATTTACATGGTAGCATTTTCAGTTGTTGGTTAGCTGTTGTCTGTTTTTTTTCTGTGATCTATAGCCCAGTGTTCTTTTGTAGTTGTGACTGGTGAGCTTTGCCCTCCAGCCTGCTTAAATAAACACAACAGTGCAAAGCTGTTGGAGACAGTTCGTTCTAAATGCCTGTTGGCTCATGTGAGAGCAAAAACATGCCTCCTAACTGTTCCTCCATCCTTGCATTGAAGCTTTTGACACCATGAATCAACAAAGATAGCAATACTGGCTGTAATAGTCTCATGTAATTCTCACTTTGAATGTAAAATGTTCCGCATTGAAAATGAAGATTAAGAGCGTTTTTTGTTTGTTTTGTTTGTGGTTGCGTCATTACTTACACCTTGCCTAGTACCTGTTGGGCCCCTTTTTACCTTTAGGACTGCCTTAATTCTTTATTCCTGCAGATTTGTTGGCTGCACATTCATGATGCAAATCTCCTGTTCCACCACATTCCAAAGGTGCTCTATTGAATTGAGATCTGGTGACTGTGGAGGTTATTTAAGTGCAGTAAACTTATTTTCATGTTCAAAAACCCAGTTTGAGATGATTTAAGCTTTGTGACATGATGTGTTGTTCTGCTGGAAACAACCATCAGGATATGGGTATGCTAGTCATAAACGGGTGGACATGGTCAGTAACAGGAGTGTCAAGGAAATGGCCCCACACAATTACACACCTCCAGCAGCATTGAATTGATACAAGGCGAGGTGGATCCATGCTTTCATGTTATCGATAACCTAAAATTAAAAGCCCTTTTTAGAAGTGCTAAGTAGATTGTATTGCTGTTTTTTGTCATTTTTTTCATTTTTGTTTTTTTGTTGATGTATGTAACAGGTCTCTCTTGTAAATGAGACACTACTTCTCAAGAGATTTCCCTGTATAAATTAAGGATTCAAAAAAATAATACATTTACACCAAACTCTGACCCTACCATCCAAATGTTCCAGCAGACATTGAGACTCATCAGACCAGGCAACAATTTTTCAATCTTCTGTTGTCCAATTTTTGTGCAGATTGTAGCCTCAGTTTCCTGTTCTTAGCTGTCAGGAGTGACGTCTGGTGTGGTGCCTAAGAATTCTAAGCATTTTGCCTATCATGTTATAGAAACTTGCTTGATACTAAAGTGATACTGACGGTTAATGCTCAGATAAAGAAAGAACTGTATAGACTTAAATACAAATCTTAAATTGTATTACTACTAGTTATACTATATACTCTGACATTATAATATGATATACATTTTTTTAACCAGTGGGCTAACTATAATTTTGGGGGGAAAAGAATACCTGGGCATATTTCATTATTAGTTCCTTTTGTGGTGATCTTTAAACATTTAAAGGTATTGACAGATTGTGTAGCTGCTTGGTCCTCAAATTTTTATCTTTTTCTCCTCTCTTACAGATGTTCTTGCTTTGTCATTGGATTTAATGGGCTAAAGTGCTGCTAACTGAATGCAAAGCTATTCAGAACGTTTAAGAGCCATCAGAACTCTTAAATGTCTGATAATACATTTAACATGTCCAGTGGCCAACCTGAGAGCCTGTGTTCTCCACCTCACAGGGGCTCCTCTGAGACTCACTCATCCATGCCTGTGCCACCTGACTCCAACAGTAGCATCTCCTACATGAATATTAGAGGAGCCTGCAGCTCTGCTGACATCAGCATGCCAGGACACTTCCTTAGCCAGTGTTCCCCTGTGGATATCCTCTATAATACCACCTTAACACAGGGAGATGTTTTCTGTGGCGTAACCGCAAACTTGAATCAAACCTTTATTGCCACACCTGTGACTGACAGCATTCATTCCTGGAAACAAAACCTGAGCCTCATGAGCACTGAAGACTTTGAGACTTTTAGAAGGTGCAAAGAGGATGAAAGTAATGGTACTGTAATGTCTCCGAGTTCATGTGGGACATCCTGCATGGGATCCACTGAGAATGACTGCTGCTCTCTGAGCTCTGGGGAAATGGTAATGAGGAGCAACAGTTTCTGTCTGGAGGACCAGTCACTCCTATTAGTCTCTTCCCTGGAGGAATCATCCATCTCTTCAGCTGCGCCTCGACCCAAATCACCTGATGTGTCAAGCCTGCCACCGACCACTGTTCTAGACGTCTGCGATAAATCCACAGGAGTCTCTGATGAGAATACAGGCCATCCTTGTCTTGGTGTGACTTTCATTCAGGCAGACAACAAGGAGCTTCTCACTGAGGAAAATGAAATGGCAACATTCAACCGTCTTGTAGCTCTGCCAAGGGAGAATGAAGGAGGGCTTTTCACGACATTTATCTGTGAAACCTCTCCAGATTGTGGAAAAGAGGCTAACTGTACTAGTGGTCAAGCAGAGCTTTTGCCCCGTTTTTCAGCGGCATTTACACCAGAACAAGGCAAGACCATTGTGTCCACTCTGTCAAATACACAAGAAATTGATGAGGGTGTTCATACTTCCACTCCAGTACAAAACACTGGAAACAAGAAAAATGGCCTCCCCTTGTTTTCAGAGTCTCCTTGTAATGGAAATGAGGGCAGCCCAGGACTTCACCCTGTTAAACAGCAGCAAATATCTGTCAATAATAAACAATGTTTAGTTAAGAAAATGGAAATTAAAAAGTTTCCCAAACCCGACTTCAGTCGTGTAAAATCCAAAATCATAACAAGAGATCCACATCAAACCTCAGTGCCAGGCATTGTGTCACAACACAAACAATCAGAAGTTAATTTGGGGAATCGGCGTACTGAAGCCCTCAGAAGAACAACAAATAATACTTTTGCTGCCAAGGGAAGTAGTAGCACTACAGTTGTTTCTGCCACCACAAAAATGTTTCATGATGGACAGAGGGATGTGGATGCAGGAGCTGCTAACTTGGGGTTAACAGTGAGACAGTCATGTGAGCATACTGTTGTGGATGGACAGGGCAAGAGCGGAGAAGGCCCAGCTTGCCAATGCGGAAAACCCAGCTCACCAACAGAGGGGCCATCTTGCAGCCAAGTATCAGAAATCTCAGCACAGCATGCTTGCAGCCTGACCAGCGTCTCATCCCTAGAAAAATCCCCTGGTAAAAGTGGCCCCAAACCAACTCCAAAGGAGGGCGTGTCAAACAAAGCTGAGGTCAGATCAGGTTCATCTGTAGGTTGGGACAAGTTTTCTGCCTTAAAGACACGGCCTCGCTGCTCATCTGACACTTCTTCATCGAAGTCTAGGCCGCCAAAGGAGAAGCGAACCATTCTAAAGTTCTCAGCTAGTTTTACCGTTACCAAAGCAGAGACCCGCCAGAGCCAAACCAAACCAAAGAACCTGAGCTGCGCCTCCCAGAATAAACGGGCCGTACAGGTTGGGGACATAAATGACTCTACTCAAAACTCCAGAGATGTTAAGAAGATAAGCCTAGTGGTGAGTAGATAAAACATATATATTTTTGCTTGTTTGGGTTTTTTTTCTCAATAAGCTGCAATGCAAGGGCTACAAAAACAGAAATATTTGGGGAATTAAATTATTTTGTGTGCTATCAATGCCAAATGCATGGAACTGAAAGACAGAGTGAGTGAAGAATTATACTCTTTTCAGACAGAGGCAGCAGGAGCCCATTTGGATGACAGTAAGACTAGAAGCCAACCTTGGCGACCATCTCCTAGACTTCCAAGAACACCACATCCACAGCCTCCGTCTGCCAGTCCCAGATCAACCACTTTGTCAGCCAGGCAGAGACGGGGATCCCTGGGGCAGACTGAATTCAGGACTCCTAAAGCTCCAGGGACACCTCAATCCAAGCAGATGAGCAGTACAGGTATGGGTCATCTTTGCTTAATTTAACACATTATCATATTGAACTGAGTGTGTCAACAATTCAGAAATATTAAGTTATTCTTTATCTTACAGAAGACAAATTAAAATATTATTAAAGCACTAGACAGGAGGCCACAGTCAGTACCCTCAAAAGCTGTGAGACCAAGCTTGGATAAAGCAGAACCTATGGATTTCTTAACTCGATTTTCCTCTCTTATGTAAACAAATTGTGTAATAGATCTTCTAACCTCTTTGGTCAAAGCACCACAGTTTCATGTTTTCTGGGAAGCTGGGCTTTCTGACCAACTAATAAAGTAGGACTACAGACATTTATCAGCTTTATTTAAATTATCGCTTAAATAAGTGTCTTCCATACTAGACATCATACTGTAAACTATGTAGGTTGTGGTATCAATGTCATTCCATGAGAGGGTGACATTGAGCAGTGTCTTTATTGGCTCTTCCTTTCAACAATCTCAGTCATCATTGTTGGATACAGTTATCAACTCCAGTCTCTTATCCAGGTATTCAGCATAAATAGACAGCACCCTCAGCGCTATTACTCTACATATGAGAGATATCCTGGGGAAAGGAAAAAAAGACTCCTTCATCTGATGGGAAGCCATCTGTACATTAGAAAGCAGGAGAAGGAAAAGTGAGGTTTTGAGTTCAGTGGTGGTTTAAAGAGAAGGTAGTGTGTTTGAACCAGTTGCTTTTAGCACAGTAAAATGTCATAAGTCTCATATTCCAGCTGTGCACACAACATACAATGTGTGGTTGGTTTTTTAAATTTTAAACATTTAGATTTGGTAAGATTGGAAAGTTTTGCTATCTTGTATATCAATGAGATAGTCACACTTTTACACTGCAGTTTCTGTGCTGTTGAATGGGGTTTTAGTGTTAAATGTTAGTTTTTATTTTATCTTGATCTGTCATAGAAAATGCCTCTATATGCATCATTGAGCTTGCCTGTAATAAAGAGGTTCATGCTGCTGACCTTATTTCCTTCCCAGGCTGTCAGAGATCACAGGCAATAGGCGAGCCATCCCTAGGATCTG
The DNA here is from genome assembly GCA_015106715.1 of Bujurquina vittata. Classification (NCBI taxonomy): domain Eukaryota; kingdom Metazoa; phylum Chordata; class Actinopteri; order Cichliformes; family Cichlidae; genus Bujurquina; species Bujurquina vittata. Next base: position 31,192 of record VUQK01041314.1, read on the forward strand.
CCTCTGCAGCAAACATTAAGCCCCAGCTAAATGGACTCCGACCTCCTCAGACTCCCACTCACCCCTTTCTTAAAGGTCCTACTTCCACTCCTGTTAGTAAACTACCACGCAAGCCTTTGGGGCCTTCCAGAGGCTTTACTGAAACTAGTGCACAACATCTGCTATGCCAAGGCACTGGGAATACACAAGGTGAGATTAGTTGGAATTTTGCATAGCTTTTAGAAATAGGATATAATTTCTAGAAATAGTCCCTATATGCTGTTACATAAAGGTATAAAAACGGTTATAAACTGTTTTTAGGGATTAGACCATGATGTTTGTTGGGGGGGTTTAAGGACACATGTGGACCAGGCAGGGAGGGGCTGCTGTTTAAATGATGAGCCACTTTAGGCCCGGGCTATGATTGAAATCTCCCCTTGGGCAGTCTTTCTCTGTCTGCAGTACATCCATATCTGCTGTTATATAGGAGCTTGACACCTTAAATGTATTTTTTTGTTTTGTTTTGCCCCCCCTCCCCCTGCTTTCTTTAAAACCTTTTCTGAAAGGATGAAGAACTGCTTTAAACATATCTCAATAACTTGAAGTCAACTGGTGGCAAATAATCTGTATTGTAAGGGTCATCTGTCATCAGGACTTGTTGATGTGTCCATATGAATGGATGGAGTAATGTTATGCTGTGAAATAAAAGAATCCTCAACAGCATGCAGCTCTCTGATTGGCTGAGAGGTTATATTTTTCTAACATAACAATTTGTCATTCTAGGTATTGGCAGGCTGTTTTGTAAATGCAGTTTTTTTTTGCTATTGCTTTGGCATTTTGTGGGCAACACATTGAGAATATGATGGCATGCTTTACAGTATTTAACCAGCATGTGTCTTACTGGCCAACAGTTTCCAAAGGAGTTGCATACAAAGCAACCCCATTCAAATCAGTGGGACTGAAAGCAAGGCTCTCAAACTCTGGGAAAAACACAGGACCAAGTAAGATCACACCCACCACATGCTTACAAATTTAATCATTCACTGTAAAATTTCAGTCTTCTTTTAACATTGATCGCATAGATATTTTTTTTGTATCTTTAAGTGGCCTTGTTAAATATCACCTCAGATGTAAACTTGTTAATGTTTGTATAGTGGTAACAATAGTTGATGAGGACTCTAATCTTGATTAAATTAAATTGCCTCCGCCTTTGTTGGCTGTTTGAACTTTGATCAATCCTCTTGAACTAGTTCTAACTTAAAAGCTGTCTACATTTCACAGCTGCCACTTAGTTCAGTTAGTTGGCAGCATTTGTTCTTCATTATGGGTCAGATTACTTCCAGCCTCTTTTCTCTCATGGATCTTTTGCTAAGAACAGCTTTGCCTACAGTAGATGAGCCTGCTGCTTCCACAAGAAAAGAAGCATCACATTCTACATTCAGGCCTCTGATAAAGTTAGCAAGATATTGTCGTCCACCACCGGGTGAGCCTGGTAAGAGTCTTCTCTTTTACTTATGTCTGTTCATATTACTCAAGTTTGAACCAAATGTTTGTCAGGGGTGCAGGCTTTGTTTCACATGATGGTGTGGTGGGACAAAAATAACAGTGCATTGTATACTGAATAAATATACTTAATGTGTAACAGCTACAAATATATAGATTATTCATTTTAAGTTTGTTAGGCTATAACACTGTAATTGCACTGACTTCAGACAGCACTGCTCTCTCATGCCTTATTGATTGATCTAGCTACTATTTAAAAACAAATGCAGTATTGCCAAAAGTATTCACTCAGCCATCCAAATGTGTTTAATTTTCCTAACCCCTGAATGGTGTCCTAATGACTAATAATTTCATACTGTGAGGAGTGTGTGGCGTGTTAGTCAGCCCAGCTTTGGACTTGCTCGAGTGATTCATACAATGCTTGAAATTTTGGGGCTTCTCTTGGCTTGCTGCCTTCTTAATCATGTCACTGCAGTATGTCTGTGTTTACAGTTGAGCAGAAGCTATGCTGCAGAAATCACTTTGTTAAATCAAACTTGATTTGTCGTCATACTGATTGACCTTGCCTTTAGCTTCCTGTTATATATTGTTTATCCCACTGCAAGTGGCACAGGGAAAGAGAGTAATGCCTTGGCAACTTTAAATTCCCATTGGCTGCAGTCCTGATGTTTGCTCCTCCCAGCCCTTTTTCTGCTTCCCAGCCCCACCCCCTCTACTCTCTTCCCCCGGCATCCTGGCTGTGCTTACAGCACCGCCATCATCCAGCTTGGAGATGCTGCTTTACTCTGCTTTGGGCGATTCGTGCATTTTTGTGAATAGCTGAAGGCTGACTTTACAGAGGATTAAGGGGTTGTTTTTTTTTTTTTTCTCTTTCTCTCCTCCATCTGTCCTTATCACATCTATCAGACTGTGCCACAACCACTGGCAAGCCTTTGACCCTGGAGTTGTGGACAGCTGGGAATTAGATTTTGAGTTGGGACTTCTGCCATGCCGAACTGGGTGCCCTCACTTTTTTCAAGGCCATCTCAGTGGAGTAGCTGTCACTACTGCTTTTTATTGATTTATATATTTATTTTCTGTCAGCCATCATCAGTTCTGCTGTTACCTGAGGCATGATACCCTGAGATGCACCACAGCTTGTGGTTCTTCTGCATCTGGAAACGGGCTTTATTTTTAAATAACTGTTGGCTGAAGAAGTCAGCTCTTTTGCACTGTTTTTGAGATGTTATGGTCTCCGAAGCTCTCTTTGTCCAACATCCACGTGCGTCTGACAGCCAAAGGTTTACTCCGAAATATTCAGCTGCTGTCAGGATGCAGGAAGAACACTGTGGTTTTCCGAGCAGGTCTGTTGGTTGTTTCAGTGTTAACGCTGTTATTGCTGTTGACGTTATTATGACAATTTTGGGGGCAGTTCTGTTCCAATCAGTATTTGCCTTTCATGCAGATCTGTGGTGTTAGCTGTTTATGAAATCCACTTTTAGCATCAACTATATACTAGTTGACGATGCAGAAGGTTCGGTTCTCATTTTACCTACCATGGATCACCAAAACATGTGACTGTGAGCTGAAGCATGTTAGAAGTCTGAAATTCAAGAAAAATGTAACCAAAAATCTGAATAATCTTTTTCTAATGCTTTATGGTGGTTTAAATTATTTTCACACCACCTTAAGTATCAAAATGTCTCATTTCCATGCTCATGGGAATTCCACTACTCTTGTTTCAGTCCAGTGTGCCAAGGTTATTTTGGTTCTTTATCTCTGTTGATCCTTGGGAACCTTGTTGTAATTATTGAACTGTATGCGCTCACACCAACAGTAGTGTGTTTCTTAACCCATAAAAGCCCACATGTTCTGGACTAAGTTTTGAATTCATTAAATGTTTATAATTCTGAATGCATTGTCCTTCAAGGAGAAATGTGTGTGTGGATTCTTATGGGTTAAAGTATTTGCAAGGTTTTTGCTGAAATTGGTAACTTCTATTAATTAAATGGTATTTTTCTTTTTCTTTTTTAAAAAAAAAAATCAGAAAATGCCACTGTATCACTGATTCACAAGTATTACAGCATCTATGAATTATTTTGTTTTAGATCAATGTAATTGTTATTTTACTGAGAATTATGACCTTTTATTGTGTTAGCCGGGCGCTATAACAACTCCCTTATTGTGAGGGGTCTCCTCACCCATCATGCTTTGTGCTGTGCTGTGATATCTCCTTACAGCAACACCACACAATGCTGTGGAGTCACTAAATCTCTGTGTTTAAGTGTACAAGTTAGAGTGGTACAAATTATTATTTTTTTGAGTCACAAAGTCTGGGAAAAAAATGAGAAGCTTGTCATCACTTCTGTATTTAGAGACTTAGATGAAAATAACTGTAAGTTCTCTGTTGCTATGGAGCGGTAGTCAAAGAAAGCGATTATGCGCTTATGTAAAGGAAATGAAATGTCATTTGGGTGCAGTTATGTATGTTTATGGAAAGCCAAAGCCACATGATGCTTTAAAAGCATGAAAGCCAGGTGTAATAGTAATTCTTAGACTGTATGTTTGCTAATGTTTGAATGTTTAATTTCCTTTTTTTTTAACTTTTTTTTTTTTTTTTTTTTTTTTTTTTTTTTTACTTTGGGTTGTTTTTGGGGGAATTTTTGTTTATTATTATTTTATTTTTTACTTTTTGCTAGTATTACACTGGGTAGCTATCGGGGGACATAATTAACGATTAAATATAGTTTTAAATCAGCGTCACTGTACTCCGTTATACTCAGTTCTTATTTTTTTTTCTCCTTTTTCTTTCCAGTTAGGGTTAGGAACTGGAAAAACTAACCTTTTCAATCATTCTTCATGGTATTTTACTTAAAAAAAAATTGACTGTAGTAGTAGGTCATCTCACAGGTCTGTGTAAGGCAGTGTTGTTATCTGTTAAATTCTCTACACAGCCATGTTTATAGTACGTGATGTAGTCAAGATGTTCTTTTTCTTTTCCTTCATTTTATTTTATATCCAGCAGAGGGCGCTTTAATTCAAAGAAAACGCTGCTGGGTTTGGTCAACCGTTGTCATACTGTGAAACATTTATCACTGCAAGGGGGAAAAATTCATATAAAGTGTAAAAAAAAAACACAAAAAAAAACTATTCTAGAGTACCAAATAAAAAGTGTTTTGATTTAATAGAACATTAAAGATATCAAAATATGAAAATATTTTTCAAAATAACCAGTTTGCCTTTAAAAGAAAAATATTTAGACATAATATTAACATTTGTTAAAACACGTATCCAAATGGATGGGATATTTATAAGGAGTTGGTTTAAAGCAATTGTTTTGTTTGTTTGTTTTATTGCATATATTATTTCACAAAAAAATCCCTTGAATAAGTAAATGTGTACAAACTATCATGTGGACATTGAGATTAGGAGCTGTTTTTTTTTTTTTTTGTTTTGTTTTTTGGAATCATCTGAGTCCCATACGTCAGTTTTATAATCATATCTTAGTCAGCATCACTGGACTGTGAGTCTGGACTCACTTGTGATTTCAACTGCACAATGACTAAACTGCTCACCAAAATTCTAAATACTTTGAATGTTTCTGTGAATGATGCAGGATGTCTTAACGTAGTATCTAGCATGAAGCCAACATTTTATGGCTGCAGAATTATGGATCTGGATTTAAAGTATCTATATTATTACAGGTTCACAGAGCAAATTTTCAAAGGTCAAGGTCACTCTGACATTGCTTAGGAAACTATACATTAATTATAAAATATAGAATTGCAAAAATAGAAGAGAATAAAGAAATGAAGGGATGACATTTTATAAACAGTCAACTTTACTGATGTAATGGTCAGCAAGGACACTTTTAGTCTCCAGCCATCTACTTAATTGGCTGATGAAGCCTTACAATTGAAAAGTGGTAATTAAAGCTCACTTTTTAAGAGCGGTCATCTAAAACAGCAGAAAAAGCTGATTGTGAATTCCCACAGGCAGTTTTATGTGCAATATATTCAATTCAATTTTATTTACATATCACCAAACGACAGTCGCATCAAGGCGCTTTTTATTGTAAGATACAGACCCTACAATAATTACAGCAAAAACTCAACAGTCGATACGACCCCCTCGTGGAAATGAAACACTACATGTTAAAAGGCTAATTTACACCATGGAGCCCTGCTCTGAAAACAGTCATAGATTTAACGCTGTCTGTGAAGCTGGATTTAAGAAAGAAGTTAAAGCTTTATAGCATGTGTAGTACCATGTGCCAGTACAGAACGTGACATCACTGGGTATAATATAATTAGCCTGAGCCTTTGTACGGGTAGTGTTTCATTTCCACTTTAAGGCTGGGATTTCTGATATATCCCAGGCTATTTTCAGGACTGTCATGTGACAATCTACACAGTCTAAAAGCAAATATGACACTTGAACTTGTCTGTTATGATCATCGTAACTGTTCTTGTTTTGTTTTTGTTTTTTCTTTGCTTTACAAAGACAGTATGTGGTAGGGAAATTTTCTGTCAGGTGTCCCTCTTTGTTATAGCAGAGTAAAGAATGTGTTCATTATTAGGATTGATGGTAGCTGTTACATATCAGGGATGTATTTATGATGTAAATCAACATTAGTGTCACGGCCTTGCTAAATAAGCTGTCCTTGGAGACTGGTGCCTGTGACGCATTAGATTAAAATCTAATATTATTCAGTGATTATACACCCCCCCCCCCCCCCGCTCGGGGCCATCAGAGGAGCTTCATTGGGAATCATCAGACTAGTTGATTGAACAGAACAGTTCCAGACTGCAGATATTCAGGACTTTGACACATGACCTTGATGCAACTGTAACATCTGACAGGAGTGTAGTGCGTTGCACTGCCATCAGGCCTTCTGCAGTGATTCTGATGGGGCATGTGTGGCTGATCAGGGTTGTTATGACACTAAAATCTTGTTCTTTCACAGTGGACAAGAACAAAACCAAGGCTGGCTCCCACCAACACCCTCAACAGCAAGCATCACAGCAAAACCAGAGCAGCAGGCCTCAGGATGTGGTGCGTGCAAGTCTCAGGGAGGTTCACAGAATAAACCAGAACAACCAGCAACTCAAAGGACTCCTGAGGACCAGTAACTGTAGATTTGAAGCATTCTCCATAGTCTTGCAGCAAACTTTGGCTGGGGTAAGAATTTACCTATTTCACAAAAACAGTTTATAAAATATATTTACATTTCATGTCAGTTTTCAGACGTGGAAATCGACCTAGTTCAATGAGTTGTTGTTGTTCAGCTGGAATCACACTGTTGCTCACTCAGTATCTGTCCAACTAAAGTGGAAACTCATTTTTTAATAATTGATCTTAGTTTGATATTCCAGTAAAACTGATTTTAATCTCTTTTTTTGTAAGATTAATTATTGATCTACATCTGCATAGGTTCATTTAGCAAAATCAAATCCTGCGTACTGATAGATGGAAAACTTAATGACGTTACTATTTCCAGCACCAGCCTGTGGAGTGTGTATGAGTGTGAGAGGCAGAACACACAGGCATACTGGGATGTTGTCCAACATGAAACAGTCCTGCTGTTGTCATCCACTGAACAACTGAAGCAGCCCTGAATAAGAAACTGGTCTTTTGTTTGAATGCCTGATGGTCATAGGTGTGGTTTTAAGTAATTGTGTGCCGCATCCCCAAAGAAGCATCACGGTGTCCCCTTAAACAAATGACTAATATATAGTTGTCATTTTCATGAGTTCATAGGTTATACATGTAGAAAAAAAACAATTTTCTTTGCTTTTAAATATGCATGTTTAAGCTTTTATGTGTTTTGGCTTTTGGGGTCATGATTATTCTTACTGCAGGCATTACAGACCGGCCTAATAGATGTACTCCACCCAACAATCATACTCCCTTATTTAGTTGTTGTCAGAGCAAAACTATGTAGGATGTAGAGCTGCGTTCTTAAGTCTTTATGGTTAATCTATGTAGTCTTAAAACAGTGTTTCAGCTCTCTGGGTAACTTTAATTTGTCCATGTGACATTACATCATGTGTGCTGTCATGAGTAAGTTGGACCTAGTAGGATTTTCCCCTCATGGACTCCGCTGGACCTTATCTGGCATTGTTAATATGCCTCAAAGGCTTCAGTCTTGGATCTTAAGGGCCAAATCATTGTAAAAATATTTTATGCAAATCTTCATTTAGCATCCCAGTGCTGTGAAAGGTATGTTTGCTGTCGTGCACTCTCTATTAAGCACTCTGCAGCTAATAGCAGTTTCAGAAAATGAAGCCACTGCTTTTATCAGCTGTGATGCAGAAAAATCACCTTTGTGTTCATTTCCTTTAGCCTTAATTTCAGCAACTCCTTTTACTCCGGTCTTACTCCAGAGTTTGACCCCAGACAAATTTATTATGGCTGCAGTTATGACAGAGTTCATATTTGTGCAAAGCAAACATCCAGAAACTTAAGTTTTGGGGACATTTTTATCTTCATTTAACAGGATTTATCATTCCAAGAATCTGTAAACCAGTAATAACTTATTTAGAGACTTGTGTGAAGAATATTAAGAAAGAAAGCAAAGTATAAAAGTGTAATAGCTTCTGTTCAGCATTAGGTCCCCCAAAATGTATTTAATATTAATTGTTCATTACTTTCGAATTTTTTAATTACGTTTTTGGCTTTCTGAAGAATCTGAGTGAAAAGTTGAATACTCCACAAGTTTGTGGAAACTACTTCTACTTCTTACAAAGCTGCAGTATGAATTCTTACCCACAGAAATGATGCCTGAAAGTATGGAGTCATGCTTTTCCTTGTTCAGGGTGGAGTCAGTTCGGTGCAAAATTGTGCTTTGTTATTTAGCAAGTCTGCATGTGAGGAGAAGTTTTTGTGTCAGTGAACAAAGCTTAAGTTATTGAACAGCTTCAATCTGGCCACAGTTTTAACCGTGAGAAAGTCCATCTTTGACCTCTTCCATGCAATGACTTGAGGAATCCTTGTCTTTTGTACAGTTGAAAGCATGAGCGCCAGAAATTAGTGCACTTCAGTATGATTTATAGAACTTTTTATTTTAGTGGTTTGTAAATATTTTTAAATCCTCAAAACATTGTTTGGTTTATATGATTTTTTTCATGTGCACTCAGATTTTTTGAAACCCGCTCTGTGCAGATATGAGAAACATATTTGGAGCAAAATGTGTTTAAATCGCTGCTCATGCCGTGTGATGCAATGTAGCAGCTGGTATCTGAGGCATAGTGTGCGATGTTGTGTCACTGACCTTTGATTCGTTTCCCCCTATTTGGAGGGCTGGGTTGTGAAACTGAATGCATCAACTATTAAAAACACACTTGTTCCTCTAGGACAAGAAAGTCTCCACCCACTGATTTGACTTTAACTTATGCCTTTATTGCTTTTCTTCTTTCCTTCTTTTTTTAATCACCCCTTTAAGATCCTCATACTATTTAATGCTAACACCTACAGTACATCAGACACAGTGTCTTGCCTTACATGTAGTCTCAATAGATGAGTAATTGATACACAAATCTAGTAATTTTAGATAGCAGCTGTATTAATGTGCAGTCTTTTATATGTATTACTATGTGAAATCTGGTGGTCACTCGTCATACAAAGTATAGGTATCTGGACCTTCCCATCATATTTTGGTTGAACAGCAACCAAATACTAAGCAAGGACTATTTCACGCCCCATCCAAACAGATAAGAAAGGCCTGGATCTTGTTTGCCATACCTTCTCTTAACACTTTCCCTGCCACAGTTTTGTTTTTAAAATTAATAGTCATTCAAGACCTTCCAGAAAATATAAATATAAATATGCTCTGCTTGCTTGTTAAGTCTCGATATTTCCAGGAAACTGGAATGTGATCTACATCAATTAGTCGCTGATCTCATTGCACCATCCTGTTATCCTACACCTGACATGGATCATCGTTCTATACACTAG
>VUQK01041315.1:0-10155 GCA_015106715.1 Bujurquina vittata
TTTAGCGGTGGGATATTGTTTGCAAATAATGCCGGCATTGTGCCTAAAAGCAATTGTCTATCAAAGAGGGATTTCTGATGTTTCTATGTGTGTTTTTTATGTGTAATGTCTTTGCTCATATTGATAAATAAATAGACTGTAGTCGACAAGATTTGTTTATGTTCGTATATAAAATGAAGAAATTACCTGTTTGCAAGTATTTTTATGACTGTGCTTTTATACCTACATTATATTCAATCCAGTAATTTTTGGCCACATAAAATATCTTTATAGACCTGTGATGTTATATTTGTTGCAATTTCCGCTGCTTGGCCAGCTCTCTCTGAGGAAAGACTTTAATGTCAATGACAGTTTTTACCCTCATAAATAAAGAATATTTAAAAATTACAGCCAAAAAAGTGATTGTAGCTTCTACCTTTTGACAAGAGTGTTGTTTGTCACTCAAAATGACTTATAATCCTTCACTACAGACATATTTGGCATATGGTTTGGAAATGCTAAAAAGTCATTTACAGCAGTTTAAATAGAGCCAGCCTTTTTTCTTTTTTCTTTTTTTTTGTGGCAAAAACCAGAAATTACTTTTTGGCACAAGACTGGACATCCCAAGCTAAGCAGCCAAAGAATAAGCTTTTAAAAGCAGTAATGGGTTTCATGTCACTCGGCTGTCCAGCGGTATGAATGTTAAAACAACAAAGAAGATTATAAAATGAAATTTGGACAAAAGTTGGTGACATTAGTGATGTGAGTTGCTCCTTAATGCTTAAATCTCTCTCTAACTTCTCTTTCTGTGCTGTTTCTCTAGCGCTTTTATAACACCTGAGGCGGTCAGCTTTGTTACAAAGCCCATCATTTTTGCAGGATTTTGTGATTAGAGGTTTAAATTGTGTTTTATTACTGCAGCGCAACACACTTTTGATAACATTTGATAACTGCCATATTTGATTTCCTTTGTCTCAGGACTGCGAGTGTCCAAAGTCTGCTGCAGTGGTGTCTTTCCATCTTTTTTAGTTCATGTTCAAAACATTTAGTCATCAAAGTGGGATTGTGGCTGTTTTCAGTAGTCGAAAAAGCATTCCTTCAAATCAAAAGTATAAAGGCCATTGAAAAGTTGCACATTTAAAGTGTGTAAGTAACAAAATGGACTTGAAAATAAATGTGAAGCACAATAACTGTCACAATTTTTCTCAGTGATATCAGATATATGGTGTTTTTGGATGAATATTACTTCTACATTTGTATCTGTTGCATAATACTGCTACAAATGTTTATATGTCTTAAATATTTTGAGGTAAGTTATTCTACATAATTAAATCATATTTAGTGTATGTTGTGTTTGTAGAATCTCTGTCCTTTTAGACTCATTTGTCCAAAAATCTTTCTGTTTAGAGCTCTGAGATCTTTTCCGCTATACTTAAGAGAGTTATGATATGGTATGATTTTCTCAGCCAATAAAGGAAGATTTACACTAGTTTCCACTTCTTTTTTTATCCCAAACATGCAAAATTCTTGAATTCTTGAGAATGGTGTTTGTTATGGACAAACTGTGGTTTGCACAGAAGTAAAATAACACATTACTCGGGTTCAGTTTGGGCAGGCTATTCCTCCCAGTCATGCCCCTCCAGGTCTTACTGTCACTGGCCACATGAGCTTTGAATTTTCCCAGTAGGATGATGGAGTCACTGGGTGACATTCCATGTACAAATAGCCAGTCTCGATAACTGGGGATCAGTCCGCCAGGGCCTTGGTGCTTTCCTGTGGCCTACGACATATCCTGTGGGTGGTGGGCCTATGTCACCTCTTCAGGCTGTGACCAGCCTGGCTACTAGACGCTCTCCTTGAGCTCCCACCCCAGGCCTGGTTCCAGGGTTGGGCCCCTGTAGCCCTATCCTGGGCAGGCATAACTGTTCCCTTGATGTGTTTTCCATAGGGGTCATTAGAATTGTTCTTTGTCTGGACCATCACCCAGGACCAATTTGCCCCTGGAAAACCTCCCAGGGGGCAAAGCCCCTGGACAACATAGCTCTTAGGATCACTGGCATACACAAAACCCTCCACTATGATAAAGGTGGAGACATTTCCATTCTCATACAAGGAGCAGATAAGCTACATAAGACATGAATTTCCCTCTGGGTTCAATAAAGTTATTCTTATTTTATACTATGAGGAAGCAAAGCTTTCATATAAATGTAGCACTGCTGTATACTACAGGGATATTTGCCTCCTTTATATATATTGGTGTATTCACTTTAAAAGCTCGATATCTAAGCTGCAGTGAGTGGAGAAGAAGAAGGTAAGACGTAATGTGAAATTGAAATAAATCTATGTGGAATTTTCACTGAAGCTCTGTATTTGAGTCAAGTGAGTTAAGGTAGCCTTTTTAATGAGCTTATTCCAGTTTTGCTCAGTATGTTTCCTCAATTAAAACAACAAAATCAGAAGCTCAGATTTCCACGTGGAAAGAGAGTCGTACTCGTGTGAGAGTAACAGATATTTTCTTGTAGAGCCTAACATTCCCATTTTTTATCCAAATAAAACTTCCAACACTTTTCCGTTATTCCAATAGGTTTGACTTTATTTCATTTTAACATACAGGATAATTGTAGCACATCAGACATGAGTCGTTTACAGCAGGTGAGGAAACTGTTCAAACTCCACCCACTCTGACTGAATGAGCGGCTGCTGAACAGAAACAGATGAAACTGTTTAAAGGACATTAAACTTCCACAACACAACCATTAGATTGGTGGACGGTGGAGACGCTCTGCCTGCCAGACGCAGCTCAGGGCAAATAAACATGTCTCTCCTCCACAACATACAGGCCTGTATCATTTAGTTTGTAGATTTAAATGTATAAATGATCGAGTGTGATGAAACTTTTCATCTGAAAAATGAATCTCTATAAATACAATTATTGATTTTTAGTATAAGCATCAGATAATAGTTAAAATGTCCATTTATAATCTCAAACAGCTCAAGGATTCAAATTTTTTGTTCCATTTTAAAAGTTCAAACCTCAAAGACATTAAATGCACGATCACATCATCCCCTCAGTCTCAGCCCAAATAAACTCACGCATTTTCATCTTTTGTACTACAGAGGCAGCTGCATTGTTTCTCTCCTTAACAACTTTGTTCATCAATATGTCCATTGAAGTCTGCCCCATTCACACACTTTATTACTTTATCCAAAGGATTATGCCAGCCAGAAATCGAAGTGGAGAATAAAAACTAAAACGTAAAAAGTTAATGGAATAACAACTGTAACCCATCAGATCCTCCTGTGTCTTAATGGCAGAGCTGTGATACTGAGCAGTCTGTTAACTTTCTCAGTCTGTATTTTTGCCACCTTTCTTTCCTGGCTTCAAACAGGCTACACTTTATTAATACAGTAGCACTTTTCCAGTCTTACCGAGCAAAGAGCTTAAAGCTCCCACAAGCTTCCCCTTACACTCCACTGCTTTGTCTACAGCAGCTGTGTTGCTTTCAGTCTGCATTCTGTGTTTGAGCGCTTCATATTTTTCTGAGTTTTATCTTCTATTGTAAAATCAGTGTCTCTGCTGCTAGTAGATTTATCCTTGTATGCGATTGGTCAGACGCTGCATTGAGGAAAGTTAAACAGGAACTATGATACAGACTGAGGCATGTTTATTCGGTCAAAACATCAGTTTCTACATTTATTTAAAGCAACATCAGAAACAAAGAAAACCTTGTATGAAGGCAGAACACTGTTATACTGCTTTCATATATAAGAGATTGCACCTCAGGAAAAAACTCAAAAGAAGTTTGAATCAAATCTTTATTTAAACTTCATGATCAGAGTTTCCCTGATACAATTATAAGAAAAAGGCAACAAACTGAATAAACGATGCTGAGAGTTCTTTACGGCTCTGCACAGAAAATACAGACTGGAATACGGGCCATCTTTTCACTCAGGTGTTTTAGTGATTTGGCTTCTGCACACCAACACACAGCTACAACTCACAGCTGTCCCACATTTTCGAAGCACAAAACGTTTAACCGGTATGAATTCTCATGTGTTTCTTTAAGTGTGTACTCTGATTGAATCTTTTCCCACACGTGCTACAAGAATGCGGCTTCTCACCTGTGTGAATTCTTACATGAATTTTCAATCCTGATGGCTGACTGAATTTTTTCCCACATGTGCTACAAGGATACGGCTTCTCACCTGTATGAATTCTTACGTGACGCTCCAAATGTGATTTTTGAATAAATCTTTTCCCACATATGCTACAACAAAATGGCTTCTCACCTGTGCAACTTCTTACATGGGTATTCAATGCTGATTTCCAACTGAATCTTTTTCGACATATGTTACAGGAATATGGTTTCTCACCTGTATGAACTCTCAGATGTATTATCAGATGGGATTTATAGTCAAAGGTTTTCCCACAGGTGTCACATTGTAGAGACTTTTTCCTTGTGTCAGTTTCACTCTGACTCTCTGACACAGGAGCATCCTCTATTCTCTGACTGTGTCTTCTGTTTCTGTGATGCTTCCTGTTCTGCGGCTCTCCACTTCTATTTGATCCCGAGTCCACATGCTGGCTTTCTTCCTGATCTTGGCTCTCTGCTTCAGGAGAGCTGTGAGAAAGGAGCTGCTCACTGTTTGGTTCTGTTTCACTGTGGTCACTTTGCTCATAAGTAGGAGTCACCATGAAAGCATCGGCCTCCTGCTTCAGTCCAAGCTGCTCTCCCTCCTGACTGCTGCAGAGTTCCTCCTGTTCCTCTTTAATCTGTGGAGGCTCTGGGTCCTCCTGGTGCAGACTGGAGTTCCTCTCCTGGTTAAAGACCTCCTGCTCCATGAGAATCTCCTCATCCTCAGAGTCAAATTGTTGTGAGAGGTCTAAAGAAACACAAGGACAAAAAAAAAAGACATTTTAAAAGCAGGAAACTTTTAACTACTATGAATTAATATGTGTCTTTTCCTCACAATGAATCTTTTCCCTCAGGTGCTCGGCTTCTCACCTGAATGAACTCTTGAGTGACGTTCCAAATGCCATTTCCGACTGAATTTTTTCCCACAGGTGCTACAAGAATACGGCTTCTCACCTGTGTGAACTCTCATGTGATTCATGACTCCTGATAAGTCGGCAAATCTTTTACCACAGGTGTTACAACAATACGGCTTCTCACCTGTGTGGATTCTTACATGACGTTGCAACTCTGATGTCTGAATGAATCTTTTCCCACAGGTGCTACAGGGATATGGCTTCTCACCTGTGTGAGTTCTTACATGACGCTCCAAATCTGATTTCTGAATGAATCTTTTACTACAGGTGCCACAACAATATGGCTTTTCACCTGTGTGAACTCTCTGATGTGTTGTCAGGTTGTATTTATTCTGTAAAGTTTTTCCACAAGTCTCACATTGTGCAGACCTTTTCCTTGTGTCAGTTTGATTCTGACTCTCTGAAACAGCACCGTTGTCTACTAATGTATCAATCTCCTGCTTCAGTCCAAGCTGCTCTCCCTCCTGACTGCTGCAGAGTTCCTGCTGTTCCTCTTTAATCTGTGGAGGCTCTGGGTCCTCCTGGTCCAGACTGGACTCCTGGTTACAGACCTGCTGCTCTGTGAGAACCTCCTCCTCACAGACATGTTGCTGTTGAAGGTCTGAAGAGACAAATGGAGGGGAAAAATATAGAAAAAAACAGCATATTGTGAAAATAAATTTTGATCTGAACCAGTAGCGGGTCTCTAGGCTCATATATATATATATATATATAAAAAGTTGGCTATTATTTGGGCTCTGATGCAAATGACCATTTAGTTTTGACACTCTTGTTAGCAAAGTTCAGCTTCATATGTGGATGTCTGCAATGCTGTATGCATGTAAAGAAGTTGTTGTATTGCCTGTTAAATGAATGCGGATGTCTGGATTGGATACAATTCTAAAGCATGTTTTTCAAATTTAGTATCCCTGCTAAGCAAAAACACAGATAAGTGTTACTCCGTCCTATATGGTTCTGTGATGTCAGGTGACTTTTGTTTGTGAGTAGGGCTGTGCAATTAATCAAATTTTGATTTTGGCTCCAAACAATCACAAAAACAATTGCCAAAAAACAATGATTATTAAAATGATTCTGTCATATTGTGCTCCATATACTTTTATATATACTCTTCCATATACTCCCTGATTTATGCTGCGGCATTGAGCCTTTGCGGAACCTACAACGTGACCTACGTAAGTGGCCAGCGATGTTGCTGGCACTTATGCTTGTGCAGGTGCATTATATGTTAATTACAGCTAATTATCAAGCAGGAAATCAACAGCATAACCTGACCTGCACCTCCTGAGAATTGTAACTACATGTCGGGATGATGCAGCCTGCGACGATCGTGACTGACCTGCTCAGCAGCACTGGTTCCTGCTGTGCATTTCCGGCTACTTTTACTGCACAGTTTTCTAAATTTTATCAGTGAGAGAATGAAAATCATAATCTCAATTAGGGCTGCAACTAAAGATTTTTATGGTAGTCGACTCAGTTTGTCAATTTATTTGATTAGTCGATTAGTCAACAGTTATTTCAATCTTACCTCACCTGTTCAAGCCTGCCATACCTGTGAATATCACCTTGTTGTCTCCTCTCACAATTAAAAAAAAAATGACCCATAAAAATATGAGTTTGAAATTAATCAAATGTATTTTTGACATTAATGTGACCATCATAATAAATATCAAATAAACAATACATGTGAATGAAATTTGAATTTTAAAATGTTTTCTGAATAAGTTTACTGTCCAAAACAACTGAAAAGTTTACAGATGTTTACTATTCAGAATGAATACTAATATTAATGTGAGAAAAAAAAAGGAAACAATGTAGCTGATCCTATTATCCTTCACTCATTAGCTAACGTTACTGAAATGGAGCTGCTTGGCAAACATCACCTTGTTTGCTAGTTTTCCTGTTGCACCTTGTCTCCAACAGGGAAATTAACAGAAACATTAACAGGATATCAACATGACACACTAAAATGTACCCATGCAAAGCTGATGTCACAGCTCCAGTGTGCCGGCATTTAAAACACTCACGCAATGCTGCAGTGGAAGGAAAGCTCTGGTTTGCACAGTCTTCATTTAACTTTATTTTTGTTTTCTGTGAAATGCTCCCACAACTTGGACAGTGTCTCCATTTTCTCTATCATTCTCTCCACCCTCCTCTCTGTTCCACTAAAGTTATGTTATTCACATTACTTTCTTCTTCGTTGGTTTTGCTGTTATTGGCAGACAATGGAGGAAAAAAAAAGTCCCAGGAGGAAAGTGTCCCAGCATTTTGTTTAAGTCAGCCACACCACATGCACAACACTGGAACATGACCACAGTGTAATTAACACAGATTTGCTGCACAGTGTAATCTGTACCATCCTTTGCTGTGTCAGCCTGAATAATTCTGAATTAATCTGAACCTGATCATATTTTCTGTTTACTTTGGGCTATAATGGGGCAGCCTGGCTGAAATCGGGTATAGAATTAGGTAGGGACTGTAGAGACACGTCCGTACCAATATCAAATAGTGTCCATTATGACCAAGTGTATGATAAGCAATGGACAGTACGGAGATGTCCCGACTAATATTTGCTGCGCAGCTGTAATTAGCACTCCACTGAACACTGATCTGATTTGTGGCTGAGCCTGCCCCAGAAGCTGATTCGACATCACTACCAATGTTAATACCAAACCTTTTGAATGCATGTACAGGATCTGTCAGCAGAGGTGGCAAAAGTACAGACATTCTGTACTTAAGTAAAGTACTTGTGTTAAAATGTACTTTGTAAAAAGTTGAAATACTGGTTCAACTTCTTTACTTAAAGGGCAAATATCATGCTTTTAAATCTTTCCTTTTCACTTGTGGTCTATATAAAGAAGAACTGCAATGCTTTAGTCTGAATTCCTCGTTATTGTAGCTCCACAGACCCCTCTTTTTTCTGAGGCTCGCCTTAGAGCAGTGGTTCTCAAATCCAGGCCTCGTGGCCCGGTGTCCCGCAGGTTTTAGACGTTTCTCTGCTTCAACACACCTGAGTCAAATATAGAAGTCGTCAGCAGGTCTCTGGAGAACCTGACCGCATACTGAGGTGGTATTTCAGCCATTTGATTCAAGCGTGTTGGATTAGGGACACATCTAAAACCTACAGGACACTGGGCCACGAGGCCTGGAGTTGAGAACCACTGCCTTAGAGCAACTGGTTTTGGTGCGGTCTCTTTAAATGTGAATGAGACATTTCATGCCCCGCCCCCCTCAAGGTCGCAGAGTGTTCCACTCCACCATGTTCGGCCATTTTTGTAGTTTGATAGCGGCGGTATGATTAGCTACCAACAGAGAAACAAGGAGGACTTTCCCTGCTGATGTGAGAACATTTCCGAGAAAAATAGAATTTAGAAGAGGCTCTGATGCCGGGGGGCAATGTAAGAAATTGTGTGGGTTAATACACCCAACAACTGAACATTTTGACTTACCATGTGCAACTTCGCCATAACTGAACTGAACTAGACCACAAAATTGCTGAGAAAAAAAAAAAGTTGGATTCACAGAATTGGCTAGCTGGAAGTCCATGCCCTCGTTTATCAGTTCCACGACAAATACTGTAACGTAAGAGTAAAAAAAACATAAAAGGGAAGAGAGAAAACTGAACAGGTGGAAAATTATGACCCCCCAAAAATATAAAGATATCTACGCAGCACCAGGATAGAATGCATTTACATTTCCTGCACTCCTAGACACTCAAAGTACATAACAAAATGTATTTGAAGGCTAAAAAGTTGGATTTTGCATTATATGTCTCCTTTAAGTAAAAATAAAACGTGCAGGCTCTGAAATGCACTCATAGTAAGAAAGCTGTATAAATGTTGAATTCAGTGAATCAATCTCAGCATCAACAGCTTTGATTCAAACTCATCTCTGCTTCACTTCATGTAACCTGTAACGCTGAAATTGAACACAGCCTCTGTGCACCAGTCCAACACTGGAAATACAGCACAGCAAGCTGACATGTTTATCACGCACTACACTGCAGTATTTTCATACAATCTTTGAATTACACAGAGTTAGCATACCTCAGTTTGTATTGCAATCCTTACCTTTAAATCTAACCTCTCCTCTTCCTCTCCTGTCCTCTTTCTTACATCTGAATGAACTTCTCTCTCTTTCTTTTCTCAGCCTGGAAATACAGCAGTTGGTCTTTTAGCTAGCAGACACACTGTGTGACAAACTGCAGACACTTTTGTGTGCTTGCTGATGTTTGTTGAGCACTTAGTATTTAAAATTATCTGCCACACATTACTCCCTTTATTTTTGCTCGGCTTCAGTAGCGCTAGCTAAGATGCTGGAGCACCATAAGCACAACTTATAGACTCGGTCCAGCCCATTATAATCCTTGTGTATAGCGCTATAAATTATACATAAATTATATTGTTTTGCCTCTTTAATCTGTTTGCGAGTTTATAGAAGCATTTGAAAATCATGCGAAAGAAATCACTAGGCTTCAGAAACAGAGAGAGGAGGACAGAAATCCCCCAGCCCCTGGCTCCGATAGTCCCAAACCTCTGACACAGAGGCAGAGGTCACTAGCAGAGGCTTTTCAGTGTGATAGAGAATATGCAGGTACATATAACACTGGTGTGATTTGTTAGTCATTGTCAGTGTTAGTTAATATTAATTTTCAAGGTGCAACTGATCATTTGTGGCTTTAGCCAACTCAAAAAGTCTAAATGCTAAGACCTCGATATGACATTCATCCCACTGAAACATGTCGGGTGATTGCCGCTGAAGTGCCGGTTACCTGCCCTTACTAGCCGCGAACAGCTGGTTAAGCTGTAGCGTATGGCTGCCAAGTCAGCTGGTTTTTTACCGTAACTGCGGTTAAAAAGTTACAACTTATCAGAAAAATTCAAACGGTTTCTGAAAACTCAGAAATTGTACTTCACAGCCCTGTAGGGGTATTTGGGTATTTGTTGTCGGAAGTCCGTGAACAGTGGCACTGTTATAGGTTTACATGAACAGATTTATTGGAACTGAAAAAAATATACTAAATACAGTGGTGTGAAAGAGTGTTTACCCCCCTCCTCATTTCCTGTTTTTTTGCATGTTTGTCACACTTAAGTGTTTCGGAACATCAAACCAATTTAAACAATAGTCAA
>VUQK01041317.1:0-15830 GCA_015106715.1 Bujurquina vittata
TTTTTTTTTTTTTGCTGTATCCCACTCCCACAGTGTGCTGGGGGGGGGGGCATCATTTGTGTTGGATTTTTCCACCATCAGGTTGCATTTCCTGTAACCCTTCTTAACTCTTGTCTTCATTCCCTCCAGTCTCAACACTGTTCCCTAATCACCCCACCCTCCTCCTCTTCCTCTCTCCCTCCAGATTTAGCTGTAATCCCTCATTTCTGGTCATTACATCTGCGCAGCACTCAACAGCTGGGGACCTACGCACAAACAGCCACAGGCCTCGTGCATGTGAATGTGTGTGCAGATATGTAGGCTAAATGTGCCCACACTTTGGGCATCTGGTCAAAACCTAAGCCCAGGAATAGCTAATCCTTGACTGCAAAAAAGATGTTGTGACAGAGTATTTGTATCAGGCAGATGATACAGGATGTCACAGACTGACACAAATAAGTCTCAAAGGAGCTAGATAATGCTATCTAAAACTTAGAGAAAGCTATAAAGAGGATACAGCTTGTCTGGTTTGTAAACAAATCCAGAATTCCAGCCGTGCTATATCCCCATAAACACGGTTTTATCGGGTTTGTTTTGAGGATCTCAATTTCGCTCAGAAGCAGAGGATTTAGTGAAGACTCAGTTATTATTATCATTATTATTTCGCTTTTCTTACTTTTCCTCACCTCACAGCTTTTTACCTCACTTCATTTCCTCTTTACCGTGTGCTCCTTTGTCACCTGATTCAAATCCCCTGCCGCTCCTTATCTAAGGGCTGCACTCCCTTTCACCTTCACACGGGGTGACGGTTATGGTGAGAGGTTATGTTACTCATTATTTCTTATCCTGTGTTTGTTATGTAAATTGAGAATAAGTGGCTAAAAGTCTAATCTTGTTTTCTTGTTTACTTTGCAGATTGAGCAGTACATGTGTGTATTTGACGACTGCAGTAAATCTGAAGGACTAGATCATAATTTCATGGCTTGTGCCTCTCATACATTCTGAGCAGATGCGTACTTCACAGTGATAACAAACTTTACCTTTTGATAGTTAACAGAGGAGTCATCATGACTTTGCCACCAAATGATACATTTTAGAGCTGCTTCTTTGCTTCAACTTTACAAGATCAAAGTGACCAAAGTGCTTAGTATTTATACAGATACATTTTTTAGATCAATTTGAAAAAAAAAAATAGCTTTTCATCTCAATTCATCTGCTTTATTCCACTTATCACAGTGGCAGTGGAGCCTATCACAGCTATCACAGGGTGAGAGGTGGGGTACACCTGGACAGGTCATAAGACTAGCTCATTGAGACAGAAAAATTCCACCAGTCACCAGGTAACCTAACATGCAAGTCTTTGTACTATTGGAGGAAGCAGGAGTACCTGGAGTACACTATTCGAAACACCAAGATTTGGATATTTCCGTACCAGATTTCATTGCAGCAGCGGTTGTGGTGCACGTGAGGGACTCTTGAATGTCTAAATTTACAAATATGAATCGAGCTGCATAATTCAAATGTAGAAAATGCAGATAATGATGGTTCAATGGCATGTCGGTTTTGTGAAAACTGATGATGGCAAAACGCTGATATCAGGAGGGATTTTATTAAAAGTTCAATTTTGTTACACTTCAAACCAACATTTTGTACATTGTGTGCGCATTTGTCAAATCAGCTTACTTCAGCTGGCTTCTTCAGATGTCACAAGATATCCTGACTCACTTCCCTCTGGCGATGTTTTTCCAAATGTCATATTGACAAGCTAACTTTGTGAATGCTTTTCAGCTTCTCCGCTTTTCTTCTGGTTTCACATATTTTGATGCAACGTCAGACAGACATGTTGTCTCATTTGAAAATATTCAACATGAAACAGGGATACAGAGCACGATTTCACATACTGTCTGTGTTTATGAGCTGTCATTGTTTTCATCATTTTTCACTGACAGCTATGCATTGGTTTCAGCAGAGTTTTTTTTTTTTCTTGTTCTGCAGCATAAATAATCTTTGAGATTGGAGCCAAATGCCCGGCACATAAGGCGTGTGAGTGCCACATTACACCAGCAGGCCACAGTGATGAGATGAGATGTTAACACAGACTGGTGAAGAATTTAAATGAAGTGAAAAAAACAGAGTGATATCTAGAACATTTTCAGATTTATCATTTAAAAAAGTTATAACATTTGCAAACAATTTTTGGAGTCTGTATAAGTGTTTTTCCTTTTTCTGGACTGGCAGTCTTTGTATAGTTTTCATATAGTATGACCTATCCTTATATCAAGGGTTTCCCTCAGCTGGCAGCTTTCATTTATGGTAAATCCAACATGACATGAACGCAGCATGGCTGCTGGTAGAAAGCCAGCAGAAGGCCAGACTTTAACAAGCCACACCTGTGCCTAATCAAACCCCTTCTTTATATCTGTGAGTTTCAGTAAACACTGAGGGAGGCTGGGACTGAAATAAAAAATGACTTTCACTGTAAGCACACTACATGCGGTCCTATGGCCCTTCTGGTATGTTCCATATGGTGTAGCCCATCCAGAGTCACTAATAGTGTACCAAGAGGCTTATATTTGAAAGATTAGCCAATAAAATCAACGCAGACCTTTATTACCCCCATCACTCTGCCGCATTAACTGATACCCCACAGATTTATACTCCAAAAAAATGGATCCATTCCAAAATCTTTTGAGAGACTGAAGATAACTGAAGGGGTCTGAGTTGGATCAGCATTCACAGCTTTTGGTGGGCTATTGAGTCCACCAGGATATGTGAAATTGGAGTGAAAATGATATAGATCCTAGATAGGTTAATTAAAGGTCATGAGTAACATTCAAACAGGTGGATTTATAACTTCAGTAAAAGCCAGATTAGACAAAAGATTATGTTAAACGTCAGGAGCAATAAAATTTTGTGGAAATTGGCAATCTCGAAAAAGTAAATAAGCTCTGAGTTTCAGTAGATCATTACTGATATATGAGTATGTGATTGCTACCAGTAGGCATATACACTATATTGCATTAACTTACCCATCCAAATCATTGAATTCGGGTGTTCCAATCACTTCAATGCCCACAGGTGTATAAAGCCAAGCACCTAGACTGCTTCTACAAACATTTGTGAAAGAATGGATTGTGAGTTTGGTGTGAACTTGACTGGCCCACAGAGCTTCCTGACCTCAACCTGATAGGTCACTCGCCCAACATCAGTGTATGGTCAAAAATCCCCATAAACACACTCCTAAACTTTGTGGAAAGCCTTCCCAGAAGAGTTGAAGCTGTTATAGCTGCAAAGGCTGGGCATCATATCAAACCCTATGGATTAAGAATGGGATGTCACTCAAGTTCATCTGCGTGTGAAAGCAGACAAGCAAATATTTTTGGCAATATAGCCAAAACTGTACCCAATTAATCTAATGTGAATTTTTAGAGAAGCTTTGAATTTATAGCCATTAGGAGTGAAGTATTCCACTAACTGACATAGTATATGACTGGAACTATAAAATATCTGGTAACTTCCTGTTTGATTTGACCCTAACATTAACAAGTTAAATTATACAGACAGGGCTTTAGTGTAGGATATCGTATTCATTTAGGTACCACACTTTGTCATTGGACTGCAGTTGTAGTGGTTTTACTCAAACTCAGTCTAACTTCTCTGAGATCAGATGATATCATACTTTATCCAAGCCTTTTTTTTTTAAATTGCCTCCACCAAGGAGGTTATGTTGTTGGTAGCATTTGCGTGCGATCGTGCGTGCATGTCCTTCTGTAAACACGATAGCTCAAAAAGTTTAGAAAGAATTTTGAGAAAACTTTGTCGGGCTGTAGACTGGGGTCATGTTAACAATCCATTAAAATTTGGTTTACATACACCAAGGACTTGAAGGTCAATTTAATGATTATTGGTTAAAAAGTGATTTTAAAAAGCCTTTATATCTTAGAAACCATGATTCTTGCAAGTCTGGTGTGTATTGTCAATATATTCAAAGTACAGTTTAAAGGTTTAAAATGTGTCATTTTTGACCTCTGACCTCTCCTTCAAAGTCAGCAGATTGATATGAAGGTCAAAGTGATAACAATGCTATGTAGAGCTATTTAAAACTATGTTTCTTACTGCCATTGTTATATACAGTATATAGGTATATAGCAAATGATGTATGGGGATTCTAAATATCCTGTTACTTTGGACCACTGACCTCTTCTTCAAGGACAAATAAGGTCCCCTATCTTTAAAGAAAATATTGTCAACATGAAGAGAATGAGCTACTACACAATGAATATAAAAAAAATACAATGCTATTCCCCTAGAAGTAAACACTGCCCAGAGTGGGAGCTACCTTGGTCAAGGTTTGCGCTCTCACAATGCTTCTTAGTTATTGGTCATCACATATCAATAATCTCTAAAATTCTCTCTTTTCCTAAGAGTTTCTTTGGCGAATTTTAAGATTTCCTTTTATAACTGTGAATGCTTTTTCTCTTTTTTGGCATGCTGTAAAAGATTATGTACATCATAAGCAAGTGTTAAAGCACGAGCAGCAATTTGTTGTAACAGAATAATGAAGCCATATGTCCTGTAGAATTCACTGAGAACTTTTAATGTTTTCCCCCTTAGAAGGCTCAATTTTATATTTGATCACTGAGCATTTTTATTCATTTTTTTTATAAACAGATGTGTGTGTGAATATGCTGACAGTTAATTATGGGAACTTTATATAAACAATTAATTAGCTTATGTGAGCAATTATCAGTAACCTGTACTTTGTAGCTATAATTAAGAAACAACACCAAACATCTTTGTTTGCTGCCACAGAGGATGTTGATATTGTGTGTGTGTGTGTGTGTGTGTGTGTATTGGTGAGATTAAGATTTTGGAACTGTTTTTCCACCACATTTTCCTGTTCCATTAACATCAATTGTGGGATAATCTGAAAGCATTAGCAACTTTATGGTGAAAGCTGCGATCTCAAAAGTAATTTTAAAGATTAATTGATGTTAAAGTGCTGGTTCAGACTTTTTAATTAAAGTAGTCTCTTAATGGATCCAACTTTTTAATCTTAACATATCTTATTTCACTTTTATGAATAATGATAATGATTTTCAAGCATTTTTTTTTATCCATTTCTATGCAATTTAAATACAAGAGACTGTCATCCCAGCTCATTTCCCCCTAAATGACCCAGAACAAACCTCACTCCCGCTGTGGCACTGAATTCACAGAATGGGTGCAAATGTCTGTATTGACAGACACTGATGACTTCCAGGCACTGTCTCAGTTTATCTCCATATCACTAATGCTGCTATCCTCAGATACATCCTATTAGCTGAAGTTTGAAAACAGCATTTTAATAGAAACCTTTATGTAAACAGCAAGAATCATTAAAAGACCTTAGCTGGCCTTTTTTTCCCCATAATCAACTAGCCGATGACAGGAAGTCTGGTCGGAAATGCACGGAGCTAAGCCTTTTGCTGTCACCATGCGTTATGCGGTAACATTGATTTTACGGGGTGGAGTAAAATGAAAGTAAAGACAAAAAAATCTGCAGTAAATATCTGTGCTTTACATTTTTAAATATAAGCAAATGAAGCTGATGCAGGATGAATTCATAGGAATGATGTGTGAGGCGTCTGTGTCAGCAGGGGCCTGTTTGAGTGAGTTGAATGCATATGTGTGCACAAGTGGATACATGCTCAAGGCTGTATTTTACCCAGCAGAATGAAAATGAGATAGAACATGGTTACATGGTTCACCTGTTCTAGAAGAGCTGTTACACAATCCCTGCTCAGTAAAAAACAAAACACATCATCTTAGTGAAACAGAATAAAAATAACCTTGCATGACTTTCATCTGATATTCACGTCATTCTAATATCTTTATTCCTTTTACATCATTATCACACAAGTGGAGCTAGCGCTCGCAGTCTTGAATTGTGTAGAAGTTTTACATAACAAATATTCCTGCCTGCAGTGCTGCAGCACAATTTTTTTGAGATGAATTTGCCATCATTTTCCCTGCATGCACCAAGGATGCAGATCATGCCTTCAAGTTAGATTGTGTCTATTATGTTTAAGATAAGAGTGACATTTTAAATGGTACACTGCTTGTGTAGTCATAATTACTACAGTTTTGTGACATATCAGGCCACTCTCACCCCCAGGTAGTAAAAAGGTTGCAAATTCTGTCAAAGCCGGTGTATTCTCTCAGTTACACACAAAGTGGTCTTAAGCGGCAGTCTATGAGGCAAGGAGTTATGGCAGTAGTGATACGCACATTTCTGAATCAGAGCGTTTCAAAACTGCTGAGCTATTGTGACCCTCTAAAGCGAAGGATGATTAAGTAACCACAAAAATTTGAGTTATACCCATTTTACAAGGGTTGATCTCTATGGGGCTATTATTGTAGCAAAACTTCTGTGTGTCCGCAAATGAATCCACGTGTGTGTATCGCGATCTGTCTGTAACTGGATCCACGTGTGTAGAGACAAATCGCTACACACGTGGATCCAGTTACAGACAGATCGCGATACACACACGTGGATTCATTTGCGGACACACAGAAGTTTTGCTACAATAATAGCCCCATAGGTCCCCAGATTGTTGCCAATTATGAGCCAATCAACATCCTATTTTCTCTAAAATTGTTGAAAAACTGATAGTGGATCAGATTGGAACTTATTTAAATGCCAGTTCTTTTGCTTCACATCTAATGGAGTTTGGTTTTTGTGCCAGTCATACAACTGATCCAAATTTTATTTATTTATTTCTTTCAAGCAAAAGTTCCCCAGTTTAATCCTGTGAGGAGACACAAATATGCCGAGGTACCTGCTGTGGCAACCTCTTGTAAATAAGGAAGCAGGCAAAGGTAGCTTAGTGAGTGCAAATACCAAAACTGTAAACCACAAAGGTCCCACCACAGTCATTACTGATCGGTGGCCAATGTGCTCCCACCCTTGTGCGTAATGGTGAGAGTCAGCTGGCATCTAACAAAACAGCAAAAACTCTAGCATGTGAACATGTTGCTTGTATGGGTCTTTTGTTGTGTGTGTGTGTGTATGTGTGGGGGTCTGTTTGTGTTATTGTTTGTTTTGTTTTTAATGCTCTTTTCTGTTGAAAAAGCAAATAGCACTAACCATGGATTTCTATTTAAATTCCCTTGCAAATGCACATTTTCTGAGCCAGATAAGTTAATTTATTAAGATTTTTCTTATTAAGAAGTTAAGGTTCAGTGACTGTAGATGCATGTAGGCAATACAGAAGAAGTGGGAGCTCCAAAAATACTTATAGTATGTTGACCAAAAAATACAAACCATAACTATAAATGTACATCCGCATGCAAATCCAACAATGAGGTACAAGCAAGGATGGCCTGATCATGTGGTTAGGTTTAGAGTCATTCATTATTCCTGGCAATATTACGAGCGTAAAAATTGTCTGGTGCCTTATGCTTTTTTTATGCTTTATGATGTGTCCACTTGCATACAGTAGGTGTTTGTCTACAGAAAGCCTACGGAGAGCGGTTTCTAACCTATGCAAACATACTCACTTGTGGTGCGATAGATGAGTTCACCAGGAAGAGGATAAAATCATCACAAATTTAAAAAAATAAAATAAAAATCCATCCCTGTATGTTATAACTATGCTCTTCTTTGCGGCAACAACTCACGCAAGAGTATCCCACAGACCAGCTGTACCACGTATTTTTGTACAATGCCTCCATCGACAATACTCTCTGCAGGTAGACGGGCACACTGCAGCTGCCCGAGGTCTGCCAACGCACTGCCAAAGCATGAATACAAAAATGTATTACGATGAATAAATAAATAATATCTTTTAAAATTTACAATGCTTTTGTTTTTAAAGCTTGGTTGTATTACCGTTTATAGTATCAAACTCTTAGCAGGGAAGCAAAGTGTTAGATGAGATGAGAGAATGCTCATCTGTCAAACATCTTCACCATCACCAACATCTGTAAAGCAGATGCAACACTTCTCCTAGAAATTGTGTGTGTGTGTGTGTGTGTGTGTGTGTGTGTGTGTGTGTGTGTGTGTGTGTGTGTGTGTGCATGTGCAACTAATTTTTAATAGCAAGCACTTCACATTATAAAGAAACTGTAATCCCAGCTGCTTTTTATTTTATATAAACATAATAAGGAAATGTTATTTAATTTCTGGCAATGTACCAAACTGTTAAAGTATCAGTTTTTTTTTTCTCCCTCCGAAACCTCCAATCTTGAAACACAATATCTAAATATAACCAAATGTAACTGGTGATATGGGTCGTGATGCAAATCCTAGAGTTTTGGTGTGAAAATGGACCACCCCTTTGCAATTGCAAATAGCTCTAGTACCAATTTCATAAGAGCTTGTTAATTAATTTCAGTGTCACCTTTGGATATGACTGGACACATACTGTGCACTGACTTTACTGTGCTTCCTGAAACAAATGGATCTGATATACTCATCCATTAAGAGCAGGCCACCAGCAAAACAGACCTATTAAAGCTTCGTATCCAATACCCAACTGACCAACCTGGACAGTACGATAAATCTGTCGCTAATACGATTTTTTCAGTGAAACTGTGAAGTTTGCCAATAGCAATGGGATGATTTAAAGCAGGAGACAGTTCTGATCCTCCCACATCTCCTGGGATGAACATGGCGTACTACAAAGGCACTAATGCCTCCTTGAAGCTCACAAGTGGAAATCCAAAATAAAAGCACATTATCCCAGATAGCATCCATATGTATCACCTCAACAAAAGGCCCAGAAGGGGCTGCAAACAGACCATCCAGCTGTTGTGCCAGTTGTGTGGTAAATACAGCAAGGATTAGCCCCTGCTCTTAAGCTGGAATATAATGATTTGAAATGGCCTGGGGTGAGAGGTCGATTGCATGTGTGCTATTCTGTGGGCGGCATAATATGCTGCCTGTATCCTGTCTGTTTTCAGAAATAGAAAGACCTCTGCTCCAGGTCAGCGCCTGAGCATCCGCCATCACACCACAACCGCCAGACTGAGATCGACATTTTGGAAGCAGAGAAATGACAAACTAATGTGAATGGTGCAAATCTCTTGCACATGCAAGCATGCATCCACACAATGTTGAATGAAGCAAATAATTTGCACCTTTCTGTGTCAATATACAACAGGCTGACATTGACCTTACAGACAACATCTGGACAAAGTCTATAATTCACACCCCAGGTCATAAGAGGTCTCTGCCAGCATAGTGGGCATTAATGAATGTTCCAGAAAATGAATACAGCTCGGTCCACTGAGGTCAACTGATAAATGAATATAACCTTAACTTCCCTCAGATATTAAATACTATTGCAGAACATAAACAGACCGGAAATAATAATCTCTCACTGCTGCAGCAGCAGCCGCTGTAGTGATTTGATATATTTGTAGTAAAAGTCCTCTAGTCCAGAGCACAAGAAACTCATGCAGGCTTACTAATGCATTTGGGGCTCATAGTTATAAAATGCCACAGGATTTATTCATGGTAGAAAGCATAATTTTGTTCCAAAATAAATCCTAAATCCATGTCCTGTCCTGCATCAATGGCATTCTTTGTCGTTTCTGTGCAGAATGTAATCATGTTTGAGTTAAAAACGTGTGTGTGTGTGTGTGTGTGTGTGTGCGTGCGTGTGTAGTTCAAACACTCTTCAGTAAATAGCCCTTCAATGATTATGATACCTTGAAATTACAGCAATACCATCCTCAGTTCAGCCCTGGAATAGTTTGCTGATGTTCTGTTGGGCTGTAGGTTTTGGTTCATTGACGTCACATTTTGTCCGAATTAAAGCAAGAAAATTAAGTCATACAAAATTAAGTCATCTCAGTTCAAGCTCCACGGAGAGTCACTGTTAAAGTTTGTAAGCATCACGAGATTAGCAGACTGCTTACAAAAAGTGTGCAGCATATGGGTAAGAACCTCCTCAACAGACAAATGCAAGAACAACAGAGCTCTTTGCCAATTCTGTCATGTCCAGTCGCTTTCTCCGGAAGAACCAGTTTAACAGACATGACTTGCCTCTCTTACAAGCTGCTTTCCCTGCACAAACATGCTTCTTTTCAGAGACTCCTCCTCCCCTGAGAGGACAGTAAGTGCGTATCCATATTCATGACGGGTGCGTGTATTATCATGTCAGAGCAAAAGAGAGGAAAGTTGTCCCGAGTAAGCCTTCCACGGGTGAATCACTAACGGTTTTAGCACGCTAACTAACAATGCATAGTGGTAAAGATGCACAGGAGGCCATGCAGTAAGATAGAGTACGACAATAAAGAATGCAGAGCTCTAGCACGAGAATTCAGCGTGTTTAAAAATGATAGCTGAAAGCCCAGCCATTTTAGGGGGCAGATCCATAATGCAGACATCCCAAGGGGCAGCACCTGCCTTCTTATACAGGCAAGAATACACATTTTTTCTCAAACACACACATACACTCACACACACAGTGTGCAGGGCCAGTTGAGGCTGTTGCTGAGGTGTAGAGTGGGGCCCACTTGGGTTGAGGGTCTTTGTTACTCTTTCATGGTCTCTGCTTCCCTCTGATGATGGGGCCTATTGTCCATGCCTCCAGTGGACCTGCACCATTCAGGCCTCCCGATAAAGGCCCCTTTCACAAATCCAAAGCAAAGGAAAAAAGCAGGGAGTGAGGGAGAAACAGGAGGGGAATACTGTGAAGGAAGTATGGAAAGGCAAAGGAGATGGGAAGAAGAAATTTAGAGAAACGGATAAGGGTTAAAAGCAGAAAAGATGGAAGAGAGAATTTGGCAAGAGAAAAGTGTGAGATTTTTAGAAGCTGGACCAAAGGGTTGTGTGTGTGTTTGTTTGGGGGGGGTACACCAAAAATTCACAATTAAACAATAATGAGATTATTTCAAAGTGAATGAAAGAATGAGGTGTCACTTCCCTCAAGATTCCTCATCTGCTGATCTATGAACAGAAGTTCCGTCCAGTTGTTTCCAGTCTGTGCAGTCAAACCCAGAGCATATGCAGTGTCCATTGCATGGCCCTGAACATATGGCCATGACTGCATGGAAATTAAAAACACCGCAGAAAACAAAAACTTTAAGGAAAGCCACCCTTAATGAGAGCCAACATCAGCGCTCGACTTGCAATAGTCTTGGCTGCTGTTCAGAAAAACACTGCTTACGTAATTATGCAGATTTATTTATTTATTGTGTGTAACCATGCCACTGAGCTAAACATGGCCCTTTTTTTGCCCAGAAAATCAAAGAAGGAGGAGGAAGAGAAGGCAAAAAAAAAAAAATGACCGCTGTTGCCGTCATGCAGAGCCGGAGGGGATGCTGCTGAGAATGTCACACTGTGTTCGGTCATAGCAGCAGGGCTTGGCCTTGAGGCAGCCTCTTCCCTTTCTCCTCCGCAGGATTACAGGGGTGAATAGTGAGCACTCATCATGGTCATGTGTTTTCACTGCTACACACGGAAAACACACAAGCACAGTGCAGTCAGAAGTGGTAAACGGTAGCCAAGTACCGCAGGAAGACATGGACTGGGGCCACAGGCCGGAGAAGGACAAGGAAAGAATGAGGCAGCTGGTCACTTCAGATGGCAAATGAGCTAGTCTTCTTTCACTTTGGCTAAAAGGCAGGAAATCAGAAATAACAGAGTTGAGCTGAGAGCTATTTGGCTAGGATTTAATGAGATCTTTCACCTAGTGAGTTTTTTGTTTGTTTTTTTACCAAGAAGTTCATTAATCTGGACAGAGAAGTTATCTAAAATTAGACGCTCTAACGATGAGTGTTTCAGATTCTGTGTACTAAGGCCTTGTGACGTGATGCGTTGCAATGGTGGTGGTCATCATAACATAATCTGCACTGAGCCCATCCAGAATGCTCTATGTCAGAGTGCAATATCCTGAACTGAGGCATTGTGCATTAATTCCTCAGCTATAAATATGCACAAGTAGGAGAAGCGAGCGCAAATCCTGTCTGCGTCAACACTTTAGATGAAGATGCCCTTCCAGATGCTGTAAAAAAAAAAAATCTGGTGACTCAGTTTGGCAAATGAAACACTTTCCTTTGGACATTTTCAAAGCTCAAATGTTAACCACATCAGCAGGGAAAAAAGAAACAAATTGCTTTGCATAGCCTGATCAGAAGGAGCTCAAAGCAGTCTGGTAGTCATGGTATTTAAAGTCAAAATAAAAAAGTGAACTTTCTGAAATGTTAAAATATTCAGTGATGATTACAAAGCACTGCCAAAAGCCTCTGAGGGTGCATTAGTGTGCCAAAGCAATGAGCCGTTTCAGAGGTGCAGTGTCCATAGAGTTTTAATTTTCATTCTGTCATTTTAATCCAGTGACTGAACCCATTACATGTCTGATATTTCACAAGCGAGTGTGTGTGTGTGTGTGTGTGTGCATGCAGGGTCATTCAGAAGACCAGAATAGATTTAACAGGTATCAGGAATAGAAGTGAACAATTATGTAAGCGAAGACACCCACTAAATAAGCATTTGCATAAATCCTTATAAAAATAGATATCATCTGAAAAAATACAAAATGTTTGTAACTTAAGCTTGCATGAAAATACCCGTTTTATGAATGGAGAGGGGATTGCACATCCATAGGTTACGATGGTAATTACAGGCGGGTAAGCGCCTGAGACAGGAAGCCCTCAAACTGAGTGGCGAGTAAAGCCGCAGAGAGGATATGTTTTTAGAGGAGCCATAGATGTGTTTAGGACTTCCATCCGCACAGCAACAGGCACTCGGACAAAACAACAAGACAAGAAAACAAGAAAATGTAGAGAGAGGAGAGGAAAAATGATGAGGTGATAGTGTGAGAAGGAAAAGATTATGCAGAGAGTGAGTCGGCGAAGAAGAGCTCATGCATTTTGTGACTAAAATATGTTATCCTGACAGCTGGGGCGCTGTGTAATACTCATTCAAAAGAAACAAAATAAGATTTGTTGAAAAAGTATGCATAAATGCAGTTAGGCAAATTAGGGTGGCAAAATAGAAGATTGTGTCATTTTAGTAAGGGAGGTATAGAGAGATGGGGGAGATAAAGAAAGGCGGAGGGAGAAGGACGGAGCAGGAGGGGTAGGTAAAGTACAAATTTGGAACCGCACAAGCCAACCACATGCTGAAAGACTGTAATTTGGATTTTCCCAGAATAGCCAGTAAACGAGGGATAGAAGAGGGACAGAATAACATAAACTCTTTAGCAGCACGCAACAAGAACACACTCCCCAAGGCAGTCACACACACACAAATCCACATATAGGAACAAATATAGGCAATGCATACACCACTGTACTTACTTACATGTCTACTTGTGTGCACAGGGACAAGGACTGCATGTGCAGAAGCAAAACACTGTTTACAGTTGAACTCTGTGCTTTCTGTTGAAAACATAAAATATAGAGCACCAAATCATGCTGTGAATTAGATGAGATCAATACCACTCTCATGTCTGTATACATAACTACACCCAGCAGAACACAAAAGCGGAAATCATAGAAACGGGCAGCCCGATTCTGTCATAAAGTAACAAAATCCATCCATCAGCATGTCTAAAGCTCACTCATGTTTGTTTAATCTGCACAAAAACCAAAGCATAAACACGACATGTTGTGGTTTTACAGGGGACTATTTCTTGGCCAGTCACAATGACTTGGCTCTAGGAAGTCACCACAACTCTTTTGTGTAACTCCAGAGAGAAATTCAACTCAATCTTGAGTGTAAATGTGGCATTATATTAGCCTCCCATTCAGCAGGACTGCCTTGTACTCTGAGCCCTAAAAAACAAAGTGATGTTCCAGTGTGGGTGGTAAAATACACAGTGGAGCGATCCCAATTGTAAACAGCCTATTAAACCAGTGGTGCTGACCACAAGTACATTGCGCAATTGTAATAATCTACATTTGATGAAGCACCTCCAAAATAATGACTTCTTCCAGATTTATAAGGATTAAAAAAACACAACATACTATATTAATTAGCGAGCTAAACAGCTTTTTTTTTTAAAACTTTGGACAGGTCCAGGATAGCTGTTCCTCCCCATTTCCATTCTTCAAGATAAGATCAGCTCTGTATCGTACACTGGGATTAATCCTCTCTTGTGGAGAGCAGAAATGAGAACAAAACCGAAACAGAACAAAAATGCTGAACACCTCGTTTATCTTTTTTTTCTCTGTTTCTCCTCCCCTCTCTCCAAACAAGCGTGGTCTGACTGTAATCACTCTCAGACAGACTGGCCTAGGTTTGCAAATAACTGCCGCCTAATTTATAAACACAGACAGATTGCCAGCAGGTTGCAATCAATCTGAGTCAGTCTGCGCCAAACAGCATATCACTGCAGCAAGTCTCATCTCAGCTGGTTGCCAACTGGTTGCATTCTGGTTATATTTCTATATAAAAGGATGCTAAGTGCCTATGCCTGTCCATATTGCAGTTAAATCATCAACCTGCAGCAACTACACCACTATTTGTGGAGGAATTTCTGAATTTGAGTTTCCAATCTCCACTTTGGTCTTGTTCCAGAAGTCTTGCGGTTTGTTCAGATGTGACTGTGCAAACCTAAGCTGTGCTGTCATGTTCTTTCAGGAGAGAAGAGACTTTCTCCTGACAGCACTTCCAAAACAAGCCATACTTGTTCAGTCTTTTCTAATTGTGCTGTCATGAACTTTAACATTTCACATGCTAACCGAGGCCTGTAGAGTATGCGATATAGTTCTTGGGGTATTTTGAAGTTTCTCTGAGCTTTGCACAGTTTGACCTTGGGATGAATTTTCTCGGGCGTCCACTCCTGTGAAGATTGGCAGCTGTGCACTTGTGGAGAATCTTTCTCACAGTAGAATGATGGACTTCAAATTGTTTGGAAATGATTTTATAACCCTTCCCAGATTGATGGGCAGCAACAATTGCTTCTGTAAGTTCATTGCTGGTGTCTTTGCTCCTTGGCATTGTGTCAAAACACACCTGAATGCTCCAGATGAGCAAACTGCCAAACCTCTGCTTTTATAGAGGTGCTGACACTTGCTTGTGATCAATTAATCAAGTGCATTTGATTATAAGCACCTGGCTTCTATTTTCCCTCTTAATTCCAATAGAAATAGTAAGGGTGTGCTTTGATTTTCATTCACTGATTTTTTATGACTTGATGAAAGTTTAAAATGTAAAGAGTGTGCACTTTCTTTTACATATCACTCTATGCAACACATTTGCATATTATGGCAATTCATCACAATTAATCTCCACATTATCACAAACACATTGCATGTAATCGCCGACTTGATCCCATGTTCCTGGATAAAGGACTTCTTAACCAACCGGCCCCAGACTGTGAGACTAGGCCCCCATCTCTCCTCCACCCGCACACTGAGCACTGGCTCCCCACAGGGTTGTGTGCTGAGTCCCCTCCTGCACTGCCTCTACACCCACGACTGCAGTCCGGCCCACAATAACAACCTCATCGTCAAATTTGCTGACGACACCACAGTGGTCGGACTCATCTCAAGGGGAGACGAGGCAGCCTACAGAGAGGAGGTCCTGAAGCTGACAGCCTGGTGTTCAGAGAACAACCTGGCACTGAACACCATGAAAACCAAAGAAATCATCATCGATTTCAGGAAGCACAGGACTGACCCAGCCCCCCTCTACATCAATGGTGAGCGTGTGGAGAGGGTCCACACCTTCAGGTTTCTTGGTGTCCTCATCTCTGCTGATCTTTCTTTTTCAGAGAACATCACAGCTGTTATCAAGAAGGCTCAGCAGAGACTTCACTTCCTGAGGGTCCTCAGGAAGAACAACCTGGACGCAAACCTGCTGCTGACCTTCTACCGCTCATCCATCGAGAGCCTGCTGACGTACTGTATCA
>VUQK01041320.1:0-15746 GCA_015106715.1 Bujurquina vittata
GCTGAAGGCTCTGCCTCCCATTCTACTCTTAAGTATCCTAAGAACCACAAGTAAGCCAGCAGTCTAAGAGTGAAGTGCTCTATTGTGGCGATACGGTACTATGAGCTCTTTAAGATAAGATGGGGCCTGATCATTCAAGACCTTGTATGTGAGGAGAAGGATTTTAAATTCTATTCTGGATTTAACAGGGAGCCAATGAAGAGACGCCAATATGGGAGAAATGTGCTCTCTCTTTCTAATCCCTCTCAGTACTCTAGCTGCAGCATTTTGGATCAGCTGAAGGCTTTTAAGGGAGCTTCTAGGACAGCCTGATAATAATGAATCACAATAGTCCAGCCTAGAAGTAATAAATGCATGAATTAGCTTTTCAGCATCAGTCTGAGAAAGGATGTTTCTAATTTTAGAAATATTGAGCAAATGCAAAAAAACGGTCCTACATATTTGCTTAATATGTGCATTGAAGGACATATCCTGGGCAAAAATTACTCCAAGATTTCTCACAGAGTTACTGGAGGCCAAGCTAATGCCATCAGAATCTGGTTTGACACCATGTTTCTAAGATTTGTGGAGCCGAGTACAAGAACTTCACTTTTATCTGAATTTAGAAGCAGGAAATTAGAGGTCATCCAGGCCTTTATGTCTTGAGGCATTCCTGCAGTTTAACAAATTGATGTGTGTCAGACATCAACCCAGTGCCATCATCTACTCTGGTCCTTCCTGTGGATTTAGTTAAGACTGATCAGTTTTCTCAGGACACTAGTGTCTACTTCACACTTACAAGACAATCAAGGAAACAACTATGCAATAAAAAGAAAAAATATAACAAGAAAATAACATTCCTGTAAAAATTGTATTTCTAAGTGATAAAAGCAAAAGCTATTTAATGCTGAATGACATTAATTCAAAAATGTTTGTTTTTTTATTTGCTTTGAATGGCCTTTTCCACACCAGTCTGTTTATAGAAACTCAACTCCTATCCACTGGTCCATTTGAAGTTCTTCCATAAAATTTTACTGTGATAATATTTAACTGTTATTGTCAGCCTTATATATCACCAAGAACAGACATGTGTGACATACTGTTTCTGAGTAAGGTTGCATCACTGCGCAGAATAATTTAGTCTCATTCAATTTATCTCAGAAAAAAAGAAAGAATGTTGACAGTGACAACTGAACATCAGTGACCGATTCTGTAGCTCAGTGATTTTATGACTGTAGGGTAGTTTCACTTTCAGACAGCCTGCAGAACATCTGACACTTAGGACTGTCAGCAGAGCCATTCACAGGCATTAACCTTTATTTACGGTATTCATTTATCACCCTATATAACATGTTAAGCAAAATTGTGTAATCACTGGATGTATTTACTGGCTGAAATGTAAACATAGTTACAGTTTTTATTAGCAGTACACCAAAACAAAGAGCTTACAGTATATGTGTTGACTGCAATACAGCATATATTATGGTAAGCTATCTCTGTCAATGAACTGAGATGCAAAAGACGGATATGGGTGAGGTAACACTCATAATGAATGAGTCCTGGTTCATGCTGGGAATCAGGCTAATGAGTTGGCATTAGTACAGATGGCCTAAAATTAGCTTGAAGGCGGTGGCTGTCTCCTAAATGTCCGCAGGGAGTGGCTAATAAGGACAGTGCAGCAGGTGATGGCAGAGCCAGAAAAATTAACCATTTTTGGGACCTTAAAATGTTGAAATGCTCTTTTGACTGCTGGCGGGTTACTCCAGTTCACTCACTGTCTGATTCATCTTAAGACACCCATACCTGGAATCTGGTCAGAATTGTCAGTCTGCTGGCTGCTGTCCAGCACTGGATTTGTGCCTTGCTTAGGAGCGCTTTTTTTTTGTAAGACGATAAAAATCTGATTAAAATTTTACCTGGATTTATAATTCTGATGCAGTATGCTATCTAATAATGGTAAATCACTGTGACTGGATCAATCTTTCATGTTCCTGTACCAGATGCTGCCAAAGGATATGCAATTGAGGCTATCTAGTCTTTATAAAAATAAGAGAAAGAGGATAATGGAGAATGTTTAAGGACTACTTAGTGTGGATTGCATTTAACTTTTTGGCACTTTGCGTGTCTGGAACATTCAGCTGTGTGTCAACAATGCTACAGTTTTCCTAGTGGATGCCCCAGCAAACTTACCCCAAGATCAGACCACGCAATGCTGCAAAAAGAAACTGCAAAAACCCCAATCTCATTTCCGTGACCTCAGTTAGTTAGTTAAATGGTAAGCTTTGCAATAGTGCAATTAGAAAAATGCAATTAAAAGGGATGGATGAGCAAGTATGGCTTGTTTGGAAGGGTTGCCAGAGAAAGCAACTTATCTCTAAAAAGAACATGGCAGCACAGCTTAGGTTTGCAAAGCTGCATCCACAAGACTTCTGGAACAATGTGCTTTGGAGCGGCGAGTCCAAAGTGGAGACATATGACTATAATTCTCAGCACCATGTCTGTTGAAAACCAAGCACATCATATCCATTCTAGAAGTTCGAGAAGTTACTGAATCTTGGGGTGTACTGGTTTGTCACAGGACTTTGTTGACCAAAGTTAGCCAGTTGTTAATTGTTGTTTGAGGGCTTTTGGCTGATTAAACTGTACATGAAATGGCTCTTCAGGACAAGCATTTTACATTAAATAAAAGTGTGTCAATAAACTACTGATGTTTAGCCCCTGGTGTGATTATCAGTTCCCTGTGTGGACTCAGTAAAGATGTATTTGACATGCCTAGTTTAAAGCCTGAACTTTTTACTTATAGG
Organism: Bujurquina vittata; assembly: GCA_015106715.1. NCBI lineage: Eukaryota > Metazoa > Chordata > Actinopteri > Cichliformes > Cichlidae > Bujurquina > Bujurquina vittata. The sequence continues at coordinate 2,784 of VUQK01041320.1, forward strand.
GGTTAGGCGGAGAAATATAATAAAGAATAATAGATTAATTCTGTCTCCAAGACTTTGTGCTACATCAGAAAATACTCAGGGTAGAAGGCGTACATCATTATGACTCTTTATACTGACCCACATTATGAAGAAATACAAACCCAACGTGTCCCTGTCACATTAAAAACAACCTGCTGCTCTCATAAAATGTCACAAAGTGATTTACTAAACTGCGCTTAACATGCTCCATCGACAAAGACTTTCCCACAATAAAAGGCACATAAACATGATTAAACTGCCCCACAAAACTTTTATAGTAGTAGTAGCAGCAGCTGGTTATTTTTACGTAGTTGATCAAAAGAATCGTGTACAGACAGCTTCTCTAATCCTATCGCCAAGCAAGACATTTGATTACATTCAATCCCAACGCTTTTAAAACTCTTACTTTCTACATTTTCTGTGAACTGGCCACTAGGTTATGTTTAGGGTTAGGCAAAGGTCATGGTTACCTTAACTAATGCATGGTTCCAGTTTGGTTAGGGAAGACCAGTTAAGGATTGTAGGTTTTTATAAAGTCAGCTTTTCATGTCTTTTTTCATTCTTGTCCTTAATTCTCTTTCAATAACAAATGGCTCACTTTGTGTAACTAGTGCATTGCATCAGAACAGTCATTTTACTGTATGGTGCTATTACATTGTTTACAGTCAATTAAAAGCTTAATCAAGTGAAAAGCAGCCTCCAGCTCCTGCTTATCCTGCTGAAGTGCATTCAGTAGATGGTGTGTGTGTGGCTACAGCCTCAAACTATATGTGTGCTTGGTTTGTGTCTCTGTTATATAGCAGCAAAGAGGGAAAAATTAGTGCACCTCTGTGATGAAATGTCAGTGGTCAGCTCACTGCTTTAAGTAACTGAACAACATTTGACCTTTTCGTGTCTCCTGACAGCCAGCAAATGCTTTTCCCTTTAATAATTTTCTGTGCCGGCAGGCCAAAACCAGGACCTGATACTTCAATGTCCGCTCGTTAAACTCATCGAGTGCGTGTTTACTCATCCATACAGTAAGGCTGACACACCTCCAACTCAAATAATAGAGGTTACTTGATAAAACACGCAATCAGTGATGACCAAGAAGTTACAAGACACAAGTTCCTCCACATGTGTACCAATTAAAAAACTTACAGGAACATGAAGATAAAGCATGCAAATCTTAGAATTAACTTTGCACGAAAATATTACACAATTGTTTTAGCAAGTTAAAAAAAAGCAAGTGTATTCTTAGAGTGTATATGGGTGAGGAATGAAGGTGAAAAAAACAGCAATTGCCTCATCTTTTTTGTGGTGGTGATAAACTGCATAAAAAATTATAATTCATGACACTGCATGGTGAACAGGCATGATTCAAGGAGTGACAGACAGGCCACTGAAATCATCAGTGCATTTTCTTTCAAGGATGGAGACAGGATTGGCTACTTTGTCACTCACAAAGTCAGTTCCCACAATGTGCCAATCACTCAGCGTGACAGTGCGGATAAGAAAACACAAGTTGATGAGGAAAAGTGTGTTCTCTGTGTGTATGAATGGATAAATATGAAAAGACATAGCAGCTTAGGTTGAATAGCTGAAGAATACAGATGAAAAAATTCATCTGTATAGGTGCTTGTTTTTCAATCATCATTCTTTTTGGTTCACAAAAGTGTAAAAATGATCACTGATGGTAAGCAATGGTAGTTACAGGGCGGCTTATATTCAAATCACAATTCATTTTAAGGCTGGAGACAGGATTTAGACTACTTGGTTGATGAAATAATCCCGCAGTGTCAGTCAGTGTGATCACGGTGATAAGAAAATACAAAACACAGCGCCTCACGCACGCATCAGAGTCTCACGTTGAATTGTTCACTTTATTTTGGTACTTTCTCTCGACAGTAGAATGCGTGAGGTTGCAGTCAGAACACTTTCTTCTTCTCTCTCTTTGTCAAACTTTTAAAATTGTTCACGTAACACTTACCTGTGTCGGGCTCCACGCCTCCTTTCCTTTGATTCAGAAATTCCCCACCTGCGCGTGTATTCCTCTTATATTCCCACTGAGATGACAAAAATATGAGTCTGATCCGCACGGGTTGCAGATGAGTGACTGACCTCCTCCTGTCCCACTACGAGAAAGCGAGCGAGAGAGCGAGAGTGGGACGTGATCAATGCTGCCACCGCGTGGCCGTATCATTCAAAGATGGCGAATGCTGCCCTGTACTGCAGTGACTAGGGTGACCAAGTGGCCCACTTTGTGTGGGAGTGCAACATACTGAGACGATGCCCCACATTTGCAATGGTCCAAAGCCTGCACTGTGGGACATGCGCGTTTCTAAAGTCTGCTTTCACCCAGTGGATGTGAAGAAAGGTGGGGAGGCAGGTTAACTTGTCTTTTGCCCAACGGGCAGGGGCGTCTCTAGGATTTTTCATATGGATTGGCACAGAGGGGGGAAAGAACAAGGCGGGTGGGTTCACAGGAAATCATAATGTTTAATCAGAAACAAAATCAGTGTTAGAAAATTGTGCAAAAATCCCTGTGCAGGATTTTCAGGCTCATGTCTAGCCCAGTGTCCCATGTACCACATAAAAAAGTGGTGATGCACAAGAGTCGAAAGGTAATTTTGTGTTGGAAAATCGTACTCTGTTCAGTGCACAAAATATATATAAAGTACACACCCACACACACACGCGCACACACACATACAAAAACACACCCTCTCAAGGTTTACTGTGTTCATGAGTGTAGATCTCACTTATTCATGGACTTATAAAAAACAGGCTTTCTTCTATAATTTCTCTATTTTTATATATTTATAATTTATCTAATTTCTTCTCTAATTTATCTGTTTTATGATTCACCATCTATTTAAAAATTATTACAAGTTCCCTAATTTTTATTGTTATGATCTGTTATATTGTAGCTACAGCACACAGTTGCAGAACAGTGACCTGTTCTTTAACTCCTAGTAACTTAAGCTAACCTGAGTATTTAAAAGCCTGCTCTTGATACACTGACATAACTTACCGACCGTTTTTAAACCACTTTGAAAAGATTTTTTAATTCCGCCATGTTGGACGTGAACATTCTACCATGTTGTTACCGTTAAAATTAACATTTCCACTTAAGACATGAACATTTTAAAATGTTGCCACGGTTGACATGAACATTCTGCCCGGTTGCCATGGTGGACGTGAACATTTTTATCCTTCTCCCTCTTACGTTTTGCGTCCCGGAGAGCAACTCTAGCTTATTTTCCTGCATTGCTTTGGCTGAACGTATTATGTTATTGGAACATTGCTGAGATATTGAGATATTTTAGGTTGGAGCAAAGCACCATCATCGGCTATTCCTCTAACTATATAGCACAAATAATTTCTTCTTAAGATAAATGTAACTGAAAATACTCACACTTTAAATATTTTAATTTGCAGATTAAACGAATTTTAGAAACACAATGGTGAACTAAGTCGTAAATAGCGAATTGTTGCTCAGTGCATTAAGGCTTTCCAGGCTAAGGAAGCAACCCATAATTAATAAAATATGCTGTAAAATGATATTAAATGTGCATTTACTTATTTTAATTTGTTTTAAAGCCTACTGTAGCTCTTTACTTGAGGGCTATATCTGGTCTGCCTGCCTGCCCAGTGATCCCATGTGCAAACATTCCTTGAATGGGCTTGTGCTGGGTTGCCAGGTTATATTGATGTTCGTTGAATTTGAGGATAATCTGCAGATTGCACTGAGAATGACGGGTCTTAAAGTATGAGAGAAAGCCGGGAATAACTTGGGAGTTGGGATACGTGTTTAGCAGAAGTAAAACTGGAGCAATATTGACAGAAACACTGTCGGGCTAAATTACGGGCAACACATGAACGCATCACTCTCCTGTGCAGGTGGACACTTTGAGGTACCTCCGAGAAAACAGAACCAACAATGATTTAGCAGGAATTTGATCTGCAGGTCGCTTGTGTGGATAGTCACGGGTGCTCAGGGAATTACCCCGGAACCTGGACTCAGTTTTAGAAACGTTTAGAGTCACTGGTGTTCATGTTACAAGCCAACAAGAAGACAAACGTCCATGCACTCCGACTCCTTGGAGTTCGACTCGTTGGGCTTCTGTCGTCAGAGTGTTTCTGTGGCTCCTAATGAACAAACGACAGCCTTTATCTGCTCCGTGCAGGGGATGGAAGAGCTGCTGTGTGCTATGGTGTTTGAACACGACCAACTTTTTTTTTTCTCTCATCAGACTTTGCTTCCAAAGTCAAAGGAATATATGGAAAGAAATTCCCTCGGGGATCACGGGATTTCTCGTGATGGTGTTGGGGCGAGCAATGGAGTAAGTTTTATTAAGATGATGATGACGACGACGAGGATGATGATGATGATGATGATGATGATGATGATGATGATGATGATGATGATAATGATGATGATGATGATGATGGAAGCATTTTTGTTGTTACCTTTTCAAAAAAAAACGCACACTTTAAATGAGGATGGGATATTTTTTAGTAAACAAATAAAACAAAACAAACCACTTTAGAATATGTCTGTATCCAATTACCTTTGAACCTCTAAAAATGCGACACTGTGTATATACATGGCTGTATGTGTGTGTTCAGGTTCTATACATTCTACGTTTCATAGCAGTATTCCTTTTTCTGAATGTACAGGGTGAGGAGCAACTTGGAACTTTTCCAGGAAATCAGTCAGCTGTGCACCCAACACTGACATGGTAGGGCCATGTAGATACACTACACTCATTCTTAACCCTCAACCTTGATTTTCTTTCTGCCTCTTTTTTTTTATTTAAATAGAATACTGAGAAATGGTTAATGTTAACAACCGTGGTATGATAAGACACGACAATTTCTCAGCCTTTTCATGTCTTGGTGACACTTGGTTTTGTGCAATCCGGTCTTTAAGTCCGACGTCACTTCTGGGTCCAGATGCCCTTAAATTGACAGCAATGGTAGCCCAGTCACTGTTCGCTATTACATTCGGATTGGTCAAAACAACGAGGGACACAGCATTGCTGCATATTGAACGCGGCAGAGTTTGGACCCGGAAATGGAATTCTGCGTCACCACTTAAAGGCCGGATACAGTATTGCAACATCTCCCACTTCCTCTTTCATTTTAGGGCCCCAAACTTTAATCTTTGTGTTTCTGACTTTTGTCTTGTGCCTTCTGTCCCCCTCCCGCTGCAGGCCTGAGTTCTGTTGCAGTGCATGTGAAGGTTCCTACGTGGCCGTTTGGTTTCTCCCCTGCCCTGGCTGCCAGGAACAAACTGATTGACATTGTCAAAGATAAACTGGAGAATGACAAACAGGGGTGAGACTGCACACACCTCAGTGCATCTTCCTCTGCTGCTTGCACATCACACAAATGAGTGTGTGTCTCTGTTTTTGTCTTGCATTCAGACACACACACATGAAGGGCGTTTCTTTTAGAACTAGGGACACATTTGTTCCCAAATTCAAAATGCGTTAATTAACTTACCTAATGGTACTCAACATATTTCTAATCTTTTGCCTTCTTGGTCAGATTGTAGATCATAAAGTCAGGTTGGGTTGTTTGCAGGTGCATGGTGCTTAGTAATTTAACGTCACCGTAACAACACTGTAAATAATCTAGGCATTTCCTCATTGCAGCGCTATTCTCAATAAAGTTGTTATATCATATCATGTCAGATTCCAATGGAGGCTTCTGGTCTATATTGATGCTCAGATTTGTTTTAATTGGCCCTTCTGTTAATCATCCTTTCGTCTTTTCTTCAGTTCTTCACTGGCCTTCTTCAGTTTTGTTGGCTCTCTCGGTTCTTAACCGCTCTTTGACTCAAGTTCTGCAGCCCAGCACTTCCTGTTGTTTATCTCAGCGCTCGTCCCCAAAGCTCTGGCATCACTATTCACCTCCTTCTTTCATGTTGGCACTCAGTGGAAATGAGCAGGTATACAAATGCAGTGTGCAAATTAAAGAGCATTTACAATATAATTCAAAGAGGGGATGTTGGTGTTACCAAGGTTTCACGTGAGTTTTTTAGCTATTGTAAGAACAAATGCCTAAAATACTGTATATTATGGTAGCCTTTGTATTTAAGTAGCACATAGTTACATTGCTATACTTATGGCTGAGCTTTGCGGTTGGTCTTTTTTTGGAGGAACATATTTGTTCCTCAAGTTTTTCCATTCCTTCACGTCCATTCCAATAGTTTCGGCTCTTTTCCTCCAGGAATTTGGTGACATCTGTGAGTTCTTGTATTGAGGTTATGATTATTATTTGTTCTATAGAGGCAAAAATTTTTATTCTCTCGCTGAAATATTCATGAACTACATTAAAAGGTTGGAAGAAATATGAAGGAGGACTCCATGGTGCTGAACGGGCCAATCACAGTATTTGTGGCTCAGTAGTTGGTGTGATGTGTAGCTACATTTCCAGGGAGGTGCATGTCAGGTTATGGCGTCGTTTATGGCGTAGGTTACCACTGCATTTAAAATTTGTTATAAGTTGTCTTTTAGAAAATTAGGCCTCATTAAAAAACTTTGTGCTATAATATACAACATGTTGTCTCTTTCTCCATGTTCAGAAGGTGGCGGCAGAAGACCCGGGTTACCTGAAGACCTGCACTGAGTACTGCTGGATGTGCAGAGGCTACAGCTGTCTTTCATTGGTGGATGCAGGATAGCTCATCAGGTAGGACTAGTTTTATTTCAGTGAATGTGTTTGGATGTTTGAATTTAAGACAGGCAGTGTTCCTGCTATAACACTATTATAACATGAACAACATCTTAAAAGTGAGAGGGAATGAAGATTAAAATATGTCTGATTTTTGCACCACTAATCTCAACAAGCAACAATTGGTCACTAAGAAAAATATGCTTCACTGAATCTGTATCTGCTTTCCATTTTGTTTCTAGCACATATAGAAATTGAAATGAAAAGCAGGTCCGATGTGCTGTGTTTCGACTATAGGCTAATGAAGTTGTCTGAAATCTCAATGATCTTATCACACAGTAAATTAGTTAGAAATCCTTAGACAATTAGCATTAGAAGTGTCATAGTTGTTTATAGTTGTGGATAATTTTTAAAAAGCTTGGTCATTCTCAAATGGATTGCGTTTTGGCAAATTTTGCTCTCCACATGGACTCTTTACCTTTAGCCTGCTCAGATGTCATTGGTCAGCACAATATGGACTTCAGGCAGACTCGAGATTAGTGATGAATGGGTCTTTTCCAACAGTCTGTCAGAAGGGTATCACATAAATGATTCCGGTCCTTTACCAATCTTATATTGTGATGCAGTTTGTTCCCAGAAAGTGAGTCATTTTTTCCCACAGTAATATCAAATAGATTAAGCAGCACTGAATAAAAACTTGCTGAATAAGTGGCAAATAAATCTAGCAGCATGTGAACAGGCTGCAGTCGAAAACATTGTAACTTCAAATATTCTATGGTTTGTATTGTCACTGAATGTGCCCTATAATTTCTCATTTTAATCCCGAGTTAAAAGTTCCAGTCTCTTCCATGCTCACAGTTTCTTCACTTCCAGATTAGTTGTTTTGTGTGGCTCTGCCTTCCTCTAGATGGTGACAGAGGACTCTAAATGAAAGTCTCTGCTAAGTCCTCTGCATGTGCTGGATTGTGAGAGTTATTAAATAACAGGAACATTTTTTTAAATTTATTTTATTTTTTAAACTGCTACTGTGACAGGACGGAGCAAGTCTCAAAATGACTATAAAGTTGGATTACCTGTCACAGTAGCAGTCAGTATTAGTAAAAGTCCTCTTAAAACATTTCTTTTTGTGCTTTTACAACAGCGGCTATCCAGGTTAGTCCAACTGTGTTTACCAGTTGGCTTGACTATAAGAATTTGAACAGCATGTGTGTTTTCAGTGTAGCCTGAGCCTCAGTTATAAAAAAACACACCGATATTTACTTTCTGAAAACCAAACAAGAACTAATTTCAACTAGTATTCTCTGCAACGTTGTATTGTAGTAGTGTCTTTGTTTCCCCCCTCTTTGTTGTGAATGGTCCCATTGTTTTCATGTGATTATATAAACTAATATTTTGCAGGCGTGTTTGCTTGAAAAAGTCTAGTAAAATGTAATCTGTACACTGATCAGACATCTGTCTGCCAGTCAAAGCCCACGCTTACTCAATGTACTGTCTCCTGATTGGCTTGCTGCTTTTACTCTAAGGATGGGGCAACAGCGTTTCCGCCTCTCCCCTCTACGGCAGTCTTTGATCACTGTGACCTCATCAAAAAGGCTTATGCAACAGCCCAATCAGAGACATTGATCTCTCTCTGTGATTGATCCCCCCCCCGGAAGGAAGCAAGGGGGAGGGGGAATCAGAGCTTTTGAGAGAGGGTAATGTGAACTGGTGATGCTCTGAAGCAGAGAGGAAAGTTTTGTCACTTCTGTGAAATGTACCAGTGCACCATTCTTGCCCGACTTGGTGGTTTATAAAATAGATATAAATCAGACAAACACAAACACATGAAGAATATGCAAGACTTGAGAATATTTGTATATTTATATAAGGTACCTCAGCTGAAGTTTAAGAAGCAGATCTTTAATACTATTAGCTGTTAATTAGTGACATATTGCCAGTGCCATAGCAGGTCCCCTGCCCAAACAGCAAGAGGCAAGTGCTGTGCCTGCTCTGAAAAGGACTGATGAGATGTTTATGTGTGCAGGGAAGTGTGTAAGAGACTGAGTGGTCATTAGTATTCAAAATCAGGTGGAAAAAAGTGGATTCTCCTATCAGGTGGAACTAAGATATGCAATGGTGTTTTTGCAACCAGTGTGTGAGAGTGAAAGAGAGAGAGAAAGAGAGAGAGAGAGTAGGGAGAAAGAATGAAACCACCAGCGAGTGCTGAGGCATCTCTCACTGAGAACAGGGAGAAGGAAAGAGATTTGTAAAAGATTTTCCACTCCACCAGAGAGAGGCAGAGAGAAAAATGAGTGTGCAGAGGAAAGAGAAACAGTGATCATGTTCTCTGGCAGTCCATTAGTGCAGCAACTAATGGATGTAGTGAAAAAGGTGAATTATAAGGGCAACAATTGGTCTTTTTGCCCCAAGGTGGCTCTTTTCACCAGAGCTTAATGGAAAACCGGGCCCTGGTGTTTTTATCCAGAGTTAAAAGTGTACCCCATTCACTTTGGATTAAAGGGATTTTAACACTTTAGTCAAAAGTTTGTTCTTAAAGTTCTGCTATTTCAGCAGTCCCACTTCTCTTTTAGTGCAGGTCATGTGCAGAACCACTACTTAAAAATCTGCCCTGGACCTCCCAATTAATATTTTTTTGGTGTTGGTCTTTAAATTGTTCATCCTAGCAGGGGCAAGAATATTGGATACATCCCCTTTCCAACATTTATGAAACTCTCAGTGCAGAGAGTTGTTTAACAAGTAGACATCTTCAGACTAGTTGTTTTGCAAGCTTTGTACATTGCTGTTCAGATCAATCTTCCTAAGCCACGCAGACATATTTAAGAAAGTCCTAAATGTGTGGAAAAACTGGGTGTTCCAAATAAAATTGTAGAGCAACACAGTAATTGCCTTTCATTACGTTTTTTTGGGGTTTTTTGGCAGCATGCAAGAAAGTTCTATGTTGCTTGCAGTATAAAGTGATATACTATAACTGGTTGGTAACACTAGAAAAGCTTTATTTAAAAGCCAATTAATTCCACGCAGAGAGAAAATGAATGTGATGTAACGACATATAATAGTATAATTTTTCTTTGTCCCCTGTCTGTAGGACTCCACCCTTGTGGGGTTTCGCGTTCCCAAAAATTACAGTGTGATTTACATCAGCCATGCTGTCCACCGTGACCCAGAGGTGTTCAAGGAGATGGAGTGAAAGGTGAAGATCTTGGATTTGTTTGCGTTTTTTTTCTATTTATCAAGTAAGGCTGTCACGGTACTAGAATTTCACCCTCGATATCAGTACCCTGGAAAATACTTAATAGAATTTTCAATATCATGGGGAGAAGAGTCATTTTTAAGAATAGCAATTAGAACAATGGAAACAATGGCAACACTATTTAAGGTTTGATATGACACGTATTTTAATATTCACTTAGGTAGTGCAAAATAACAGGCGTGATTGACACACAGTCAGAGAATAGAAAATTGTGAACTGAGAAACTAGCTTCAAGAAAGGGTAGAACTTTCTGGTGGAAAGTGGGAAAAAAGGTGACTTTTTTATGTAATAATGATGCAGGTTTTTTACTTTTTTCTGTCTCTGTGAACACCCTGTTAGTGGCTTATTCTTAAAGGTCTGAGAGCAAACAAGGAAGCAGACATGCAGTTCTGTTTACACTCACTACTCACCTGCTACATACTTACAAACACACACACCACATTTACACACTCAAACGCAATCAGCATTAGAAGGAGTTTGAGGGAGGAAGCTTTTAGTGCTGTGACACATCAGGGATTGAAGAAATGCGTCACAAAAAGCTGTTTAAAAAAACACAAAGAAAAAAAGATGAAAATGCAGTATTTTCTTCCATGTGCATTAGTGCATATAGTTATTGATAAAGTGCTGGATACAATTTGAAAAGAAAGGAAATTAAGTGAAGGCGAAGAGAAACAGCAGGATAAAGTCTGATGAATTCATTTGCAATGATGGCAGTGTAGGTAATTTAAAAATATATATAATAAATGAGTACATGTGACTACAGAGTACAGAGATTGTGTACATATTCACTAGTCACTTCATTAGGTACACCTGTTTGACTGCTTGTACATGAACACAATTTTTATGTGAATTTGGTGATAACTTTAAGAAAAGCTGGTACAGTGTGGGCCACCTGTGCTGTGGTCAGATTACAGTAAGCACTGGTTTAACTGGCTAGAAAAGCACTCTTAAAAATAGATAATCCTTTGAACACACGATGAGATTAAATCAACAGTCTGCTCTACAATTTGCTTTATGACTGTGCACTGAAATATAATGATGGTTAGTGCTTTATATACATACGCCTACATCTTTACTATAGCAACAAATGCATATAGATAACAGTGCCTGAGCACACAACTGTGCTGCATCCCTTTTACATATACTCACTTCAGCTGTTTGCTGCAAATGTAAAAGAAAATAAAAATGCCTTTTGAACGCAAAAAGAGATGCGCAAAGATTCTGTCTGCTAGCTGCTGTGGTAAAATGAAACCCAATCTGGCTCATTCATCATGTCAACCATTCATCTGTTCTTTCTGTCCCTTCATTCACCTGTTTATTGTCATTCATGCTCCTTCTCTCATGCGACAGAGAGGGAAGAAAAAAATCTATGAATGTATGTATGTAGGAAGGAAGCTGCTGCCATGGAAACTGGTCACCTGTCGGTGTCTTTACCAATAGGGATTCCCTGTGTGTATTTCTGTGTGTGTGTGTGTGTGTGTGTGCGTGTGTGTGTGTGTGTGTGGCAGGGGAGAAGCTTTTTTTCTCTTCCATGATGCCCTTTGCAGTGTGATGGGTTACAGAAAAAATGAGTCAGAGAAGCTCCTATTCCTTTTGTGATAAAACAGTAATAATGTTGCATTTATTAAACCAAAAGTGGGAATTGAAAAATTAAGTAATTATACAGGCAGTTTTTTTTCTCTTTGCTGCTACAAACAATGACTGATGATTAGTGAGAAAATGTTTTTTAATGCTAAAGAAATGACTTGTTTGCCTCTGTATATATGAGCTTGAGGGTCTTGCGCAGTATCTTAGCTCCTCCTAGGACTGTGCTCCTCTGGACAGAGATCTCGGATGTTGTTCCTGGAATCTGCTGGAGACACTCTCCCAGTTTGGAGGTCACTGCCTCGAGTGTTCCGATTAACACAGGGACCACTGTTGCCTTCATCTTCCACATCTTCTCTAGCTGTTCTCTCAGCCCTTGGTATTTCTCAAGCTTCTTGTGTTCCTTCTTCCTGATATCATTGTCACTTGGTATTGCTAAATCTAACACTACAGCCTTCTCTTGACCACCACTACTGGTTGGTTAGCCATCACTATTTTGTCCATGTGTATCTGTAAGCTCCGCATTATCATTCTCAACCACCCCGGGGGGTGGATCCCATTTTGACCTTGGGACTTCCAGGCCATGCTCAGTATAGATGGTCCTATGCAAGCCACTTAGTTATGACGTTCCATGTAGCCCTGCCTGCTAGCATCTTGCACCCTGCCATTGGTAGGATTTTTTTCCTATATTAGCCACTTCTTCTATATCCCGGTGGTTCATGCCATTTTCCATGATGGTTCCTGTTCTTGCTCCTCTTCTCTCTCAGGTTTCTGCTGCCTAGTTCTGCTTGCTTTGCCTAGTGTACAGTCTCAAGGTGCTGGATTTGGGCCAACTTATTATCCTAGCAGGGTATCTGATGACCGGCAGGACATAGGTTTTGATTTCCTGGATCTTGTTCTTCCCATTCAGCTGACCCTCAGGAATTGCCTTACTCTCTGACTACCTTCCCTCTCTTTGTTACTATCCGACTACACATCTCCAGTGTAGATCCTAATGATGTGGATTAGTAAATTGATGTCTTGCTCACTCCTGTGATTGCTCTGAGGGACTGCTCTGTTTTGCTCCTCTAGTATTTCTGCCAGTTCCTTTCTGGACCCTGGTCATTTGAATGATACTTTATTAATCCCACAATGGGGAAATTACAATTGAGGCATGTGCCTGTTTGTCTTAGCCACTATGATGACAAGAGCTTCCATGTTGTACTGTTGCTCCTTGTGGCTATTGTTCATCCTATAGCCAAGCATGTCAAGGGTCACTGTTTCCGGGGTATAGATCAGCTGGTTGGTTTCAGTGATGATCACAGTAGGGATTGTCCGTAGTGCTGCATTCACATTTCCTTTCAGAGGGCACTTCACATAAGTCTTGTTAGTCAGCCACAGAGGGTTCAGGTTTCTAGCTAAGCCATGATCTTCCCTTTCAGGTCAGCTGTTCTGGTATTCAACATACC
>VUQK01041321.1:0-13732 GCA_015106715.1 Bujurquina vittata
GAGGCAGCGGCGGGCGAGTTACGCCACCGTCTGTGAATGGATTGTGGATGCCTGGGCTAAGGTTTCTGCTGTAACTGCTGTCCGAGCTTTCGCGAAAGCCGGCATCGTTGCTGAACAGCCGCCTGGCGACGAGACTGACACAGACATTGATGAGAGGGGACCCGGAGTGCTCGATAGTGAAATTGCGCAGCTTTTTAATTCAGACACAGAAGATGAGGACTTTGATGGATTTGTGGGAGAAGAGTGATTAAAAATACTGTGTTTTGTCAAGTAGTAGAATAAACTTCAATTAAAAATCACTGTTTCGCGTCCTTTACTTTTCTTGTAGACCGTATGTTTTAGCATGTGCCTTATAATACGGTGCCGCACAGAATAAGTACCGTACAGAAACAGAGTCCGTAATTGAGACTGCGCCTTATAGTACGGTGCGCCTTATACGTGGGTCAAATACAGAAATAGACCCCGAAATTCAGACTGTGCCTTATAATACGGTGCGTCTTATGGTCCGGAAAATACGGTATATGCATAAAGAATTATTGCCCTATCGATCCAAATATTCACCATCACTGAATTAGCAAGCAGGCATGGCATGTAGCGTTTAGCATTAGCAAACTAATTAGCATTTGCTTACTGGCTAGAAGCCTGCAGTCTAAAGTGACTACAGAGAAAATGAATTGTATCAACAGTCACATAAGGAGCTGAAGGACCTGAAGCTGCTGGAGCCTTGTGGGTTGTGCTTTCTCCAGGCTGGCTTTTCACTGAGGGCATGATGACTGCCAGAGACTTCGTCGGCTGAGAGGAGGCTTTGGGGCTCAGGGGGCTGCTGGTAGAGGAGTCAGAGTCATGGGAGTCGTGCACAGTCACACAGCTGATCACATTGGTTCTCTGACTCGTTCCAGAGCTGCAGGAGAGAAGAAGAGTAAAACGTTAAAAAAAAACCCCTTCTTGTGTAATGCTACTCAAAGTCGGACAAAAGCAGTGTAACAGAGGGTGTCCAAAGTGAAAATGAGGCTCACCAGGCGGCAGAAAACTTTGTATCGTCCTCATCCTCAGAGTCGCTGTGGATGGTGATGATGCTGATGGCCGGGCTTGGCGTGTCAGAGATGATGATGGGCTGAGACTGGTCACCGGCAAAGGAAGCACTGTTGACCACAGTGGTGGCTGAATGCCCTGAGGACACCGGCCTGGAGGAGAGAACGAGAAGCACGCCCGATGTCTTAATGCAAACACATATTTGAACGACAAGGCGAGAAATTAAGCCGTTTCCTGACAGGATACCTAGCTCTGCTCTCAGCGTGTCGAGCCTTGGTTCTCTTGCCCTGCTGGGGTCTCGAGTGAGCGGCCCCTGAGCCGTGGTTCTGGGCACCAGTGTGACGGCCAACACCAGAGTCCTGCTGGCTACTGCCGTCACACTGGTTGCCATGACGACCCCTGTGAAATGGAGGCATCGCTTTAGTAGGAATGGGCAGCCATTTTTCTGAGATATGCTGTTCCAGTGTAACCCAAAGTGAACCCAAAGATGAGCAGCATCACAATAAGCTCACCTCCAGCCTGAAGTCTGCTGACTGTCGGAGACGGGGGCTCCCATGGGTGAGTCGGGCACCACAGCCTGCCCAGGGTTGTGGATGGACATGCCAGGCATCTGCTGCCATGTGGAAGGGATGAGGATCTGCTGTGTTCCAGCCGGCCAGCCCTGCTGTGTGAGAACACGCAAACAGCACGTGCATTCCTACATTACCTGTCAAATACACAACTATATTTCCCTGTTAAATTATAACAAGTACCTAAAGGTACACACTGCTGTCCAGTAGTTGAGTAAATGTAATACTACATTCAACAATGTGGTACAGAAATTCAACCCTGCAGAGGCTCCTACCTGTGCCAGCATGCTGGGCTGGATGTGAAGAGACTGGGAGGGCTGGTTCTGAGGGACTAAGGGTACCGAGTTGTCCATTCTCACCGGGTAAGCAGACGGTTTGTTGGAGGTCTGAAGACCTACACGGAAAAGCCAGAAGCAGATTATAATATGAGGCAAATATTTTACAAAAGAGAGAAAACAGGGGGATTTTTTTGGGTCAAACTTTCTCATCATTCTCACCCTGGATGGTTGGCGGACAAACTATAAGTGTCTGCTGGAAGGGTTCGGTCTGGCCACAGAGCTGGGTGGGTCTGGTCTGCAGAGGAACTCCCTGCTGGGTCAGACCGGGGATGTTGATGGTGGCCTGCTGGTAGAGGCCAGGCTGGTAGTTCAGCAGTGGGACATTACTGCTGAGGGACAGGGACTGGCCTCCTGTAGCAGCCATCTGGAGGAAGTGACAGAAAAATTCAAACTTAATGATGACGTAAGGATTGCTGATGAGAATGATATGAAGATCAAAATGTTCCCGAGGCACATTGGAGACGATCTTCTCACCTGGTTGTGCTGATTGAGTTGGCTGCTGAACGTGACGGTGAGGTTCGTGGCTGCACTCGGGGTGTTGTTGCTTGCAAACATATTTTTTCCATTCTCAAAGGCGCTGCATCTGCGTTTGCATATATCCATATTCTGGAAACAGGACTTCACACTGTGGAATAAAAAAAATAAATCAGACGGGACAGCAGTCACCACAATGTGAGGCTTGCTTTTTGTTTCTTACTGTGAGCTGTGGGGGAAGTGCAGCAGGTGCGTCATGGTGACAAAGGGGTGGTTCAGGGTCTTCATAGGTGTGATCCTTTTGTCTGCATCAAGTGTCAGCATCTTCTTCAGCAGGTCTATGAACTCCCGTCTATCAGCCTTCTCTGCCAGGATGTCCGTGCCCTCCAGGTTTGTCATGTTCACCTACAGGAAGTCACAGGACATGTGACATGTTTCCAGCCCATTTCCTAATCACTTTTCCTTCATCTCCATCATGAGGTTTGTTTTACTGCTCAAATGATTCATTGTAATTCCTGCCTTTATTAAGGCAAATTATTCATGATCATCCTAAATGCATCAGACATAACCAATGCAAATTTCCTTTGATCATTTTAATATAGCGCATAATCTTGATTTACAGAGCTTTTATAGAGCACGACAACAACTTCATTAGGACTGGATTTTATTACAGTAACATAGTCTAATAAAATCCAGGCGTTCATAGTTAACCTCTGGTTTTCAAACAGCTTCAGGTCCAAAGCATCAGTAGGTGAATGATGGCTCGACTGTGCATTGCTAAGAACTGTGTGATGACAGTGCCTCCTACTATCAGGCACTTCATCAACTACCTGATGATGGTCAGGCCCCAGCGTTGACATAATAACTGAATTAGTGGTAATCGAGTTACATTTAAATAGTTGCAGATCTTTTCCTCCAACGCACCTGTCGGCCACTCAGGTGTGCAGAGATTTTGGAACTAGTATCTTACTAGACATTCACACTTGGCTCACAGGTTTATAATGCTGACATCAGCTGCAGAGGTGATGCTTGTGAGAGTCCAGCCAGGTTAAGTTCAAACGACACACAATTTAGATGTAGATAAAGGTAAATGGCTTAAAAGTGTGTGTGTGTGTGTGGTCCAGTAATACTAATCTGTGTAATTTGATTAGTGTGGCAGTCTACTGAAAACCATTTAGTAACCAAGTCAAACGCTAGTTCATTCAAAAACAACAAACATAACGACACAAATAATGTGACTGACTCTTCTTGCTTTGTACGGTCTGACTGGGTCGCTACCTGAAAACAACTTCAACATCTGCATCTATGCTGCAGTTTTTGCTGTCACACCATCATCACTTTTTTTTAACCCTAAGACAACATTGTTGTTTCAGCCACGTTTGCCTCAAAGGAGCAGCAACACTTTAAAAGTCTGCTGACAGCAGCACTCTCTTAAAACCTCCTCACCTGCATCATGTCATCCAGACAGTTGAAGATGTATTTTCTCGCCTCCTTTGACTTGATGCCCATCTCTGCCTCGTGCTCTGTAGGTGTCTGCAGAAAGAAGAATCACATCAACGCCTCACGATACGAGTTGCACTCATTTGTTCTCGTCTGTGGACGCTCATCTGTGGCATTGCTTACTTTGAGCCTCCAGAGCGGATAGCTCGAGTCGGGGCCTCGGTTGAAAAAGCGGCTGGTCTTGGTTCCTGCACTCAGGAGGTACTCTGCTGGAAGACCCTGGGTCTGAGAAATGTAGCGAATCTGAGAGAACACATTGAAAAATACGTATAAAACAACAAATACACACTGACCGACCTACACGGCTGCATATTTGTACTCAGTAGAAGCTGAACACACCAACTGGCAACTTCCAGGGCTAAAAACTGCAGCCACTTGAGGCAGGCTGCAAAAGTGAGCCAACAGACTCCCATGTTAAAATGTACAATTTGATTAATTATTTTATAACTGATTTGGATTTTAGTGGTGGTTAAAATTAAAGGTGTTGGCCTCTTTGATTGGCAAGTGTCCCAAGATAGGCAGCTGTAATGAGCAGCGCCATTCTTAGTTTTAAAAATACTCCTTATTCTTTTTAAAAAGTCTGTGACAAAAAAAAAAAAATCTCTGAGTATTATGTAAATGTCAGTGTGTATGAGCGTGCTGCAGATGACCTGGTCGTACTCTGAGGCACCGGGATACAGGGGCCATCCCAAGAAGAGCTCAGCAATGACACATCCCAAAGACCACATATCGATGGCTTCACAGAAAGGAAGGCCCAGGATGATCTCTGGAGCTCTGCAGGCACGTCAAAGCTGGTAAATGGCAAGATCACAGCAGTTAATTCCCAAGAGAGTTCAAAGCTCCAGCCAAAACACTCACCTGTAATATCGGGACTGCAGGTAAGTGGAGCAAACGGCTTTGGACACGTGGCTCGCCGAGCCGAAATCAATGACCTTCACCCTGTACGGCTGCCTCAGAGGGTCTACCAGCATGATGTTTTCAGGCTTCAGGTCGGCGTGTATCAGCCCGAGGCTCTTCAGCTTCATTAGCGCTGTGGCGACCTGCTGCAGGATTGGCCGGATGCACTTAAGCATCAGAGGACTGAACTTGCTGTGCTTCAAGAAGTCGTAAAGGTTCTGCTCCAGCATCTCAAACACAAGGCACGTGTGGTTCTTGTGCTGGAAACACTCATACGAGCGGACAAAGTTGAACTCATCGGCGTTCTCCGTGCTCAGCCTGCTGAGGATGCTCACCTGCAGGCAGGGGGAAGATGTAATTATGTGGTAATATACTGAAAAATTATTGAGAAAATGACATCCAGCTTAACAGGCTGCAGGAATTTCATTATTTTAGTGCTGTACAATAAAACAGGGATCACCACAGTTTATGAAGATGAATTCTAATAAAACAGCAAACCATCTTGTACTCAAAATCACAAATATCAGCCCGCTGCCTGCACTGAAGTGTACATGAGGGAATCACAGAAATCAGTGGGATTCATCCACCAATAAATATAAACCTCACTACAAAATGTCCTGCCAATCAAATCGATGAGGCAGTTCAGTTAGTGGACCAAAGTTCAGAGAAGTAATTTGCACCTGAAGCCAGAAGCCCTGGAGCCAGACCACTATCACAGCTTGCAGAAACATACTGCTAACGTACAGCTAAAACAAAGCAGTTGCATAAAGTTGCCTTATTCCAGCTGCTGCAGTATCTCGCCGTGTGCCATTGGGGAGTCTCTCTGCTCCTGCATTGATTATATCACTCAAAGGCAGGTGGAGGCCAACCCATTCAAATGAGCTGAAACCACATGGCACAACCCAGGACTGCATTATGTCACAGACATGCACCACCATTCCTGATTTACATTAACTACCTGTTAGTGAGCAACCAACCTGGGGACGATCAGCTGGTCTGCTGCGTCATGAAAGATTTATACTGCGAGTTGAATCCCTGCCATAGGTACGTGGTAACCACAAACGCTTCTGAACCCCTACAGCATAACCTTACACACACCTCCCTAAAAATGTAACTCTGTCACATCCACACCACCTGGAACAACTGTAACTGGCCTTTTTGGTACTGGACGCTGAATTAAAGACAGCTACTACTAAATTTCTTTTATAAAATTAGATGACTACTTCTTCGAATTTCTAAACAAATTTATAAATGTGTTAATAAAAGGTGCTCAATTTTAACAATATGTACTCACCTCAATTTGCCCTTGCCGAGCATAAGAGGGATGGTTCTTCAAGATTTTAATCGCCACTATTTCATTTGTCCCCCGCTTCCAGCATTTAGCCACCTGACCGAAGGTGCCGCGTCCCAGAAACTCGAGCACCTCATAACTGTTGGACATGGAGCACAGGATCTCGTGCTGGACCAGCTGGTAGTCGCCCTCGCTGTGGGAGTTGCTGCTCTTGGTGGTGGAGGTGGAGTGTGCTATGGACTGAGCTGTGGTGGTTCCCCCGCCGCCGCCACCAGTGCGGTTTGAGACCACGGGGGCAGAGAGCTCCTCCAGTATCTGCACGCTGTCGCTGCTGTCTACCTCCTCACTCTTCCTCTTCAGGCTGTACTGCTTGTGGTAGAGGTCAGACGGCTGCGAGGAGGACTCTGCATCCTTGATGCGCCGGATGGAGGAGGAAGATGAAGAGGAGGATGAAGGAGGCCCACAAAGGCTGCCTGTGCTGTCTGCCGCCCGCACCACCGTCTGCTCCCTGGAGCCAGCCGCCGGCGGGGGAACTTGGTTGGAGGTGTACACCGGATTAAAGTTAGAGCCAGAAGTGGAGGGTGCAGCTCCGTGGGTAGGGCTCTGCTGGTAGTAACCATTGTCTCCCAGCTGGTTGGACACATCCCAGGAGGGATTCTCCACTTTTAGCCTCTTTGAGCGAGAGTAGGCACTGGAGGACACAGAGGGGGAGGAGAACACCTGCAGCTGCGACGCCATGTCTGTGGAGGAGATGAGAGACGAGCAGGAAGCTGGTTAGTTTTAACAGAGATGAGGAGTGAGAGCCTGCATGTGGTATTTATGTTTAAATGTCTGGAAGAAAGAAAGTTTTGTCTTTTTTTCGACAAAATAATAGATCTAGAAGTTATAGAGCTGCAACAATCAATCAATCAACCAAAACAAAAAATCTGATTAAATGTCAAATATGATTAGTTGTACCACCTTGTTGCTTGAGTCTTGAGCTGATTTACTTCCCATGTGCTTTAAAGCTTTCTCTTCTGAAGTACTCAGCAGCAAAATCCTCAAAGAGTGGATTTAATCTCAGCAGGTAAACGGCTCTCTCGTATGTTCACTTGAGACAGCCTAAAATATTTTTTGCCTAAAGTCAGGTCTTCTCAACCCAGTGACTAATCTTGCTCCCATGTATTGAGTATCGTGTTATACTCTATTGGTTTAACTATATAATTCACAAAAGCAGCATTTATATGGACTGATTTATTTTTATTGTTATCTTGATGATGAAGTGGTGTTCAGTAAAGAAGCTTCAGTAAGATGTTTCTATTTACCTCTTTATTTCCAGCTTGCCCTGATGGCAGCGGGGTAAGCTGAGCCTTCTGAGTGCTCTTAAGAGCACATTAGTCAAGGTCTGGTTTCCATTGTTGGGTTACGTTTCTGGTCTAAATGTGCTGTAACTTATACATATGATACAGCGTGTGTCTTCACTAGGAACTAAAACAAAATATCACCATTTCTTGATTTTTAAATCCTGGATTCTCATTCTGAATAAATGTTTGACCTGATATGTCACTTTAAGCCACTTGTTTTAAATATTTTTCCTCAGCTTTACCTCAGCTTCTTCTGTTGCCCCCATCAGTTTGAGGAACCACTGCTTAAAGCCACAAGAACGTGTTGGGGTACCAGAAATGTAATTTATGATTAAATGTGATTAAAGTGCTCATTAAACTCCAGATTTTTATTCTTGGATTCTACTACAGCGGCTTCACATGACGTAGTGGATCTTAAGCCCCTACTCTGAAACAAGCCAGTTTGGCTCGTTAAGACAACTTTCTACTGATTGGAGGCCCCTCCAACACAAGGTGGGTGGAGCTTCCGGGCTCACAACCAGAGGTGTGTGCCTCTGACCACACATCATACAGAGCCGAGAGTATTAAACAGCTGTGTGAGTGTTTACAGCCGAGAGAATTACTGCCACTGTTTTATTCTGATAATCTATGACTAGGTCAGTTTTCATGTATGAAACCCGTATTTGATTGTTTTAAGGCAACAAAATAACAAAACACAACCTTTTCTCCATCCAGACTGACCTGATCCAGCGATAGAAACCTGAATTGCGCTAAATATTGTTTACTATTTATTATTCCGATTTGTGACGCCTTTATTGCATTTAAACAAAATAAATGAGCATGATTCCAGTGTGTGAACCTCAGATAAACCACCTAGCTGGGTCGGTATCCGTGCCCAAACCTGACTGACAGTACCTGTATCTGCTGACTCTGCACACCGTCGCTTGTCGGACATTAATTAAAGCCTCGTCATCTTCTCCCCGGGCTCCGTGTGGTGCTGCAGCGGCGGCGGCGGCGGCGGCGGAGCTGCGCGCTGACTGCTCGGAGCTGGAACGATCAGAGCTAACCGAGCTAACAGCCAGCTAGCTTTTCCACGAGCATCCGAGTCATACCTGACTCCGGTCCGCGGCCTCACATCGCGCGACAAGCAGGCGTAATAACGCGCGTCGTGTCTCTCGAAACGTCAGATAACATCATGATGAGCGCCGACTCCCGGACCGAGCTCCATCATCCACGGACTGTCTGCTCGCTACACTTCCTGTCCGGTTCACGTGACCGACGTCAACGCCTGCAGTCGAAGATCGTCTGTTTCTCCTGAGTATCTCACTCCTCTCTATTTCACCGAGCTGATTCTCTAATAAGTAAGCCCGTGATTATAAAGTATAACTACATGTGAGTCATTTTTAATGTGACATTGGAAAAAAAGTAGTTGTCTCATGCACTGTGGCCTGCCTGTCAGGTATGCAGGAGATAGTGGATGTGTTTATTGGCATTTCCTGTATCTTCTCTCAGCAGTTGCTGAATTGTGTTAAATGCACGTGAGAAATCAAAGAAGTGTTATCGCCACCATGCAGCTGTTACTATCTCGCCAACATGCACAACTCGTGTCTCTGCTGGGACGGGATGCTGATGTGGAGGAAGAGCGCAAGTACCTGCTGGGCATCCACATCGACAACAGGCTCAACTGGCAGACCCAACAGACCGAGGCTGCATACAAGGAGGAGACGAGCAGGCTCTATTTCCTGAGGAAGCTGAGGTCCTTCAGTATGTGCAGCAAAAAATCAAGATCAGGCAGTTGTGGCAAACGCAGTGCACTTTGCTGTGGCCTCCTGGGAGAGCAGCATAGGGCAAGCGGAGCATAGGGCAAGCGGATCAGGAAGGCTGCAAACCGGACATTCTTAAAGCTGCATTGGAGAGGAGGTCACCGAACAAACTATCATCCATTATAGGTAATCATGACTTCCCTCTGCACCCCTTTCTGCACAGGAGCACCTTGTCCAGCAGACTCAGCTCTGATACCACAAGGCACAGGAAATGTTTCCTAGCTCATGCTCACCCTCTATAATACAATGCATCTGCTAGATAATGATATCATTAGCTGTCATATATACAAGATTATATAATAAGTTATATGGCATTGAAGCTATTGAAAAATCATCAGAGTAAGAGATCGGTATCCAAGATGAGTATGTGTACGGAGGAGCCACCGGAGGAGGCCCAAAAATGAATGCTGCACTTCCTCCAGAGGCTGGCTCCAAACGCGACTCAGTTCCTCAAGTTAAAATGTGTGTTCTGTGTACATAGACCTTCTGTACCGTATTCGGACACCGAAGCAATATATTATTATTATCATCTTCATTATTACTTCCTTTTATTAATAGTATATGGATGGACCGCAGCTACCATGGAAATAAGGCATTCAATTGTGATTTCAGTATTTTACCTTAGATAGCATTTTTAAATGATTTTAAACTTCTATTCCTTATTTATACATTCATAAATACATTTTTTATAACCTCTGACTCCTTAATGTTTTCGTAAAGACCTTTTAAAATCAGATCATTTATTGATGAATTATTAATCAAAAAATGTTTTGTTCTTTTATTTTCTGTATATTTTTTAGATTATATATTTTTTTTATTTAGGAACTTGCATGGCACTGATGAGTGGCCCTCCAATCTCATTGTACATCCTGTATAATGACAATAAAGGCATTCTATTCTATCCATCCATCCATGGATTTTATTACTTATGAAAATATTAAATGGCAACATACAAAACAATTGTATGTTGCAACTAATTTATTAGATATTAGATAGTCCCTTATTATTCATTTACATTTTTTTAAAGCATTATTTAAAGTTTTTTTCCTAATTGAAACTTGTGATGCTGCGGTCCTAGCCAGGTTTTCCATGGAAAGGGGACTGGTGGCATCATATTTACCTGAATAAACCAGGTTTTAAATAAAATAAAATAGTAGCAGAAATATTGTAGAAAAAACAAAGACTTTGTCAGAATCGAGTCAACCAAAAAACAAACCAAACCTTCTTTCATGGCATCCCATTTAAATAAATCCCTTAAATCATAAGATCAACTAATTGTGCAGTATTTCCTAAAAGGGGACTTTTATTGCACCCATTTCAACATAAGGGGGCGCTGTTGTCTCATCTTTGAGGAAAGAGGTGCGAGTCAAACAGGACACTTTTATTTCCATCCAGCAGATATATTAGCAATTTTATTTTTGTCTCTATAACATGTTTACAGTATCGGAAACACTGCATTTCATAGTGGTGCGCCACAGCAGACAAAAATGCATCACCACGACTACACCAGCATAGTCGAAGCAATAAACAAAATGAAAAAAATGAAATAAAAACGGGTTTAAAAAAACAAACTGCTTATCAAAATGGTAATAACTAATGATATTACACTTCTTATCCTTGAAATATAATGGGAGTACATGCATGCAGTACATATACAGAAAAAAAACATACTGTAACGTATTGATGTAATGAATCAGCAAGCAGATGAAGGTTTATGTAAAACAAGTGCTCATCTAACACGCATTTAAGAGGAAAAGACCAGCAGATCCTCATAGAAGAAACGCTATCAAAATAAAAGTTCTAAATGAGCTAAAATGCAGTCATTTCCTCTTTTTAATGCACTTTTAATACGACTTCTTTGTAGCTTTCTCAGATGGTATATTACACTGTAATAGCTGAATTTATTCAGCAGCATCAGCCTCCTCCTCAGGGTTAGTGCTCATTGAAATCCAGCTGTGGTCAATGTATGGGAAGCTGCATTTTTCAAGTATTTTCTCCCTCTCTGGAATTTCAGGGGACTACCTGAAGGAGTGTCGGAAGTGCAAACTCCTTCTTTTCAGCTTCTCCGGGTTGTGGGAAGCCATGTGGGAAAATTCTCGGAAGATGTCAAGGTACGTGGCGTCTCCTGATGAAGAAAAACATGAGAGGAAATGATGATGGAGAACACAGCCTGAGACCTGAAGCTCTTTGAAGAGTCAAAACAGGTTTTTAAATGAAAGTTAGGAAGGAAACACAACAGAGGAATGAAAGGCCGAGGCTCCATGAAGCCCGCTCGCTTTCAGCTTTCCAAATACTGAGCCTCTACTTTTCCTGTTGTCATGGTGACTGCTGAGCCCACCACCGCGACCACCACAACAAAAGCAACTGAACTCTTTTGTGTCCATGAGAGCTGCCAGGCTCAGAAAATTAAAAAGGGCTGAAAATTCCTGGTTTTCCCAGCTTGTTTCTGAGTGAGTCAGAGAGTTCAAGGCTCCTCGGAGATGTGGAGGTTTCTAACTGAGCATCTTTGTGTGTACCACCACTCTGTTTCATTGCTGCCTGTGGAAACTGAGTGGCCATTTCCATATGTTGTTCTATAGAAATGTCTGTGAACAGCTTTCACGCTCGTATTCTACTAATGTTTGCTCCCTGGGCTTTTAAACACTGCCTCTTTTTTTCCTGGAATAATCTGCAGGAGGATTTATTAGAGCTACACTCAGAGGCCACTTTATTAGGTGCAGCTGTACAGCAGGTCGTTCATGCAAATGTCTAATCAGCCAATCACATGGCAGTAATTCAGCACATTTAGGCATGTAGACATGGTCAAGACAACCTGCTGAACTTCAAAGCGAGCATCAGAAATAAGAAGAAAGATGATTTTAAGTGGCTTTGAATTGTTGCTTGGTTGTTGGTGTCAGACAGGCTGCTCTGAGTATTTCACAAAGTGCTCATCTACTGGGATTTCCCCACACAACCATGTCTAGGGTTCGCAGAGACTGGTCGCAAATAGAGGAAATACCCGGTGAGTGGCAGTTCTTTGGGCCTTGCTGATGTCAGAAGCCAGAGGAGAATGGCTTCTGCTTGGACCTGATAGAAAGACAATGCTAATTTTAAATAATAATTCATTACAGCCAAGGTTTGTAGAAGAGCATCTCTGAATGCACAACACATCTAGCCTTGAGGCAGATGGACACCGAGCGCCACTCCCGTCAGTTAAGAACAGGAAACTGGGGCCACAATTCACACGGGCTTATTGGACAAAAGAAGATTGGACGATATTGTTTCATTTTTTTCTTTCTTTTTTTTTAGGATTTCGCATTTATGGTCGTCTCTCAGCTCTAGTGAAGACCGGAAGCCAGACCCATTGATGTTCAAACGCGGGCAGCCTATCGGGCGTAAGTTGTTTGAAAAGGTGAGGAGCTAAAGCGGTTTCTAACAGTGGTTGAGCTGAGGTGATTCATCAAGGACTAATATAAAATAAGGATTCATTTGGACTGCGAGTCATGCAAAACTATCTAAAGTCTAAGAATAAAATATGGATTTTTTAAATTGACATAATTGGTCCATAATAGGTAGCAGGTGGAAGATCTCATTGTAGTAATAATCCTTCACAGACTTTTCTGGTTTTAAACCACGAGGTGAATAATCTGCTGATGTGCTTTAAACATGCTGTGAGGAACCTGCGTACACATTGCTGCAAGGCATTTATTGAAAACCTAAAGTGCGAACTATGGAAGCTTGTTTCAGTCACTGAACTTAAAAAAAAAAAAAGTCCACGCACAGCTAAGTCAAATTTTTAAGTTATCTCAAAATTTCAAGTTACCAACTCAAAATTTACTTGAGTGAAAATTAAATTCTAGATAGCAAAAAAAAAAAAATGTCTTTTAGTGTTGGAAACTTATGGAAGTTTTTTTCTGCCATTAAAGAATAAAAATAAGTAATAAATAAATAAAAATCGCCATCTGTAATTCAAAATTTTGAGTTATTTTCTCGAAATTTTGAGTTAATACGTTGAAATTTTGAGTTATGTATCTCAAATTTTCATGTTAATAACTCGAAATTTCAGCCTAGCTCTGCCAATCAAAAGGCTCAGAAAGCACACGCAGCCAGCGCGCACACACTCAAAACCGGGTAGCGACAGTATCAGCGAGCTAGCAGTTTCTAGCAAACGTTAGCAAACTGTCTGCATGTTTTTGGACCGTCGACGGTCAAAATGTCTTCTAGCAAAAAGCAGCTGCATAAAAGGTAAGGAATCGATGTTTGCATGTCCATCTGTGGGACAGCTGATACCTTCAGCTTCCTGCTTCCGGTTAACAAGGAAATGATGTACGAATCATGGAGCTTCCTGATTGGCAGCACTAAGTGGAAAATTTGAGTTAATGCAAAAATTTGAGAAACGCAAATCAAAATTTCGAGAAGGTAACTCAGAATTTTGAGTTACGGACGGCCTTTTTTTTTTTTTTTAGTGGCGGACACAAGCTTCCGTAGCTTCTTTTTTATTTTTTTC
>VUQK01041323.1:0-17763 GCA_015106715.1 Bujurquina vittata
TGGTAGATTTGCAGTGGGCTGATACTCCTTCCATTTCAATATGATTGCTTGCACAGCACTCCTTGAGATGTTTAAAGCTTGGGAAATCTTTTTGTATCCAAATCTGGCTTTAAACTTCTCCACAACAGTATCTCGGACCTGCCTGGTGTGTTCCTTGGTCTTCATGATGCTCTCTGTGCTTTGAACAGAACCCTGAGACTATCACAGAGCAGGTGCATTTATACAGAGACTTGATTACACTCAGGTGGATTCTAGTTATCATCATCAGTTATTTGGGACGACATTGGATCATTCAGAGATCCTCACTGAACTTCTGGAGTTTGCTGCACTGAAAGTAAAGGGGCCCAATAATATTGCATGCCCCACTTTTCAGTTTTTTATTTGTTAAAAAGGTTTGATACATCCAATAAATTTCTGTCCACTTCACGATTGTGTCCCACTTGTTGATTCTTCACAAAAGATAAAAATTTTATATCTTCATGTTTGAAGCCTGAAATGTGGCAAAAGGTTGAAAAGTTCAAGGGGGCCGAATACTTTCGCAAGGCACTGTACCATCCACTTCTCATCAGTGGTGCTGAGGTGGAAACACCGACTTGCCAGCCACATGTACTGCTCATCCTTGTTACTGCGAGTTTCTAGGAAGGCGTGTTCCTTCTGTGACATATCGGTGTTGAACAGTGCCTTCCCTTTCCTGATTGGACTGCTTGAATAGCGGTCCCATCTGTGCATCCATTTAACGAGCTGAAGTAAATGAATGGTACAAAAACCGGCTCACAAGATTAAATATGCATATATGCAAATGAGATATTTTGCACAATATTAGTAAAACACATATACACTGGTAGATGTTAACATTAAGTTGATATATGATGATTATTAGTGACCAAAATTAAAATGAAAGTAACTGATAAAACAGTTTGAAATAAGCACACCTTTCGTACAATGGCAGCCATCTTGAATTAATTGCTGACACACCCTTCAAATTATTGGTTTCACATGTGTCCACCCCTTAAATAAGTTCTAGGGAACCTATAGGCCAAATCTGGGGCTTCCTTCACAATTTAAACATTTCTTCTGCTTCGTTCCTGCACTGTACACGCCCTGGTGAGTCTGGATTAGACTGCTTCCTTCATTACCCAGTGCAGAATAAGTCTAGTCATAAGTCGAATATTATGTAACACATTTTCCATACATGTATTTTTTTCCACTTAAAATGGTAAATAGCAGTGTGTATGAAGTTAATCAGCATACAGTTAGTGAAATAACAGACACTCAGATGCTGAACAGATTGTTTTCTGCCACGAGACATCTGCAGAGTTGCTAATTGAAACAGAATGTGCTTGGCTGCATTGAGCATCTCCAAACAGAGACTGTGACACAGTGCACTATAGCTGCACATTCGGTGCACAGCTAACAGGTAAACATCCCCTTAATGAGCCCTCTTCCATCCAATGGCTCAGTGACCGACATAAGATGGAAAACAGCCACATCCTTTCACAGAGTGATGGCAAACACGTGATATGTTGCTGCTTTGAACAGCCAGTTTAATTTGAATTGATGTCACCGGCTGTGTTGTGAACAAACATGGGCCATTGTACATCCATAAGCCCCGCTATCCATTCTGCTCACAAATTAAAGCCATATCTACCCTTACCTCCTTCAGACCCTCTTACTGTCACACTTGTAATTCATTCAGTCTTAATCTTGTATTATTATGCTAATAATAAGTAATCACAACTATTTCAACTGTAAATTGAAAATGGAGAGTGTTCCAGCAGCAAACAATTCAGCAGCGGCAGCAAATCTGGCAGTGCTGAGCTCGGGGAAACATTTGGCATGGCAGCCTCGTGTTTTGAATGCCACCGAGCTGCATGCTCAGAGCACTGTTCAGAAATGTTGATCCTAGCAGGCTTGACTGATGGAGCTTCATCGCCTGTGTGACAGGATCCGCTGCTTTGTATTAAGGTTTTATGTCATTATTTAGTTGATGTAAACGAGAAGGTGGAGCTGCAGAGGAGGCGCTCTGCTCTGCAGCCTTTGTGATGCCTCTGAAGAGGACACAGTGTGTTTGCAGGAATCAAACCTGCGAGTTTTTATTAGTCAAGTTACTGCCACACAAAACGTGTTCCAGGCAGACCCCTTCTGTTCTGGATTCTGCAATTTGAAGTTTCAGCATCTGGATTTTGGCCACTACGTGATCCTGTTTTGTAGCCATAAGTGACCATGTTTGGAAAGGAGGGTGGAGTGCTAATGCTAGCTAGATTGGTTACCAAGCTGCTTCTAAAGACTGTACGGAAGCATCACACAGACACACATACCTGCTAATCAGTGCTCATCCCATATGCACCCAAACCAAATCCTCCAATTTCAGTCAGCAAGCCCGGAGCTCAGACACTGGAATAAAAGCCCTAAAATGTGTTACTATCTGAGGTATGTGATCTCTGTATCCATCACATATACGGACAATATTCCGAAGAATGCGCACCGGATATTTGACTGATACATTTTGGAGATTTCTCCATAAACGGACAAGATTGGACCCAAAAAAAATCCAAAAATCTGAATGAACATCGGTTACATATCCAGATAATATCCATTTAAACATCTGTGACAGATCAGATCTTCTTATATTCTCTTCAGAAACATTCTGGCTATGTGGCACATCCATAAAGTTGCATCTGCCACGGATCATTCCAGAGGATTCCGGATTTTTCCAGATACATGCCATTTTTGTCCAGTGAACAATGAACTGCACATCAGCCATATTATTGGTCAGATAATGGCATCCTCCCCTGTACAGCTGTTATGAAGGGGGGGGGGGGTGACCTATAGAGACCAAAACACTCTCAATAACCAAGAGGTAAAGGGGTTACTAATGATAACAGTTCCCCTTTGATATCGTCACTAATATTATAATTAAAACTAGTGCCAATGTGCACCATTACAATCTGCATTGAACATGAATATCCTTGATCTGTAGTTAGGAGGACACGGCCTGCTAATGAAGCATGACTTAGCTGCTTTGTTATTCCCACAGTCCCTCCCTTCCACTCTGCAGCAAATTCTTTCACAGTCCTGGTTCCCAGCATCATGAAGAGAGAAAACTGTGTTCCTCACACTGTGGAAAACTGATGGCGCTTTTTAATAGTTTAATGTTGCATATTAATGTGGACCAGCTGTCCTATCTGTTACAGAGTGCACAGAAAACAGTAAATGCTGTTGCCTGGAAAACAGCTGTGACTTCCTCAGTGCTCCAGAGTTAATTCAATCCAACCTTAAAATCCTCAATCAGGGGCCCAACTCTGTCAGACTGGAAAAATTAGCCCCTTCTTACAGCTATGCAAACAGAGCCAGAGCTGCTAAGGTCACTGATATTATTAGCAACTCACTGACATTTGGTTGCCATGACAAGCTGAATCAACCAAAGAACAAGTTTGGCCGTGACAGAGGACAAAGCAACATCACTGAGGCGCAGTTATGGATTAAAATAAACACAACGCCAATTAAAGGGACAATCAATAGATAATAAGGAACCTGCCTCCTAACAGAGCTGTCATTGCTGAACTGACAACTAAAATGTGTTGCTTTTCTCTTTGCATGAACTGTACATGAGCAATAAATCAGCCCCAGATTACAGAAAACCTGCACAGAGGTCAGTGAAAATGACATCTCCATTACATGAACCTTAAAAAACAACTTTTTAATCTTGACTAAAGCACAATCCAGTCAACTGACTGGAGGGTTGTTGGTTTAATCACCAGCACTTCCATATGTAGAGGTGTTCCTGGCTAAGTTGCTGAACCCCCAAATTGCCCCCAGTGCATTTATTGGTGTATGATTGGTGTATGAAATCAATAAAAAAGTATAGAACAAAACACAGGGTAGGCTTGCCTCCCGGGTTTTCCAAAGCCCATCACCGTCTCCTTTGTTTTTGCTGTGGAAAAAGGTTGTGGGATCTGCACCACATCCTCAGCTGCTCCAACTCGCCTCAGAGTTTGTCCTAATGAGGCCCACCACAGTCGTGACCTCTGTGTGGAGACATCCTCGTCAGAAAGGATGCACCTGACAGCAGTGCCTAGGGTGGCTGCTAACACCGATCTCCTTGCTGAGATTGGTGCTCATCCTTGTTACTGTCCACCTGCAAAAATGTTTCTAGGAGGGGACGTTCCTTCTGTGACATGTCAGTGTTGACCAGTGCCTTCCCTTTCCCAGGCGGATTGTTTGAGACTCTATTCCAAGTAGCGGTCCCATACGTGTATCCATTTAACGAGTTGAAGGCGCCGGTGAATGAATGGTACAAAAACCGGCTCACAAGATTAATTATGCATATATGCAAATGAGATAATTTGTACAATATTAGTAAAACACATATGCACTGGTAGATGTTAACATTAAGTTGATATATGATGATTATATGACCAAAATTAAAATGAAAGTAACAGATAAAACAGTTTGAAATAAGGGCACCTTTAGTACAATGGCAGCCGTCTTGAACTGACCACTTCATAGCTTGGCACAGTCATGTCATCTGCATACTTAATAATGAGGTCGGTGGTGTGGGTGGCATTGCAGTCATGAGTAAACAGGCCGAACAAGAGGGGGCTCAGGACGCAGCCCCGAGGGGACCCTGTGCTCACTGTAATGGCGCTAGATGTTCTTTTTCTCACCCTCACTGAGGACCGAGGTCCAGTTCCAGTTTTGTCATAGATGGAGAATAACTTTGGATTGATTTGCAATGACATTTATCTCTGGCACTTAATTTAGAGTGCTGCTTTGAATCCCTGCAGAGCCATATTTGTGTTACTGCATTTTGAGGTGTTCATGTCGGAATTGGAGCTGATAAATCCTGAACAACTGTTACTTTTGATGATTCTATACACGGACTGTCAGCGTTACGAAAGGAAGCAAAAAGGCATGCTACTGCATTAGCATCATAAGCATGCCCAAGCATCAGTTAAGCCCGAGTACATTTTGTGTGATGGGAATAATGTCCTTGTGCTAACCAACATACTGTATTTACGCCGCTTATTACTAACTGATCTATCACGGTGCTGAGTTTGCATTGTTGCTACGTGTGCTCACATTTCTATGAACCTGCACATCAGGCTCCATGGTAACGGTTATAGATTATAACATAGTACTTTAAGCCAAGTATAAGGAGATAAATTGAGCCAAACTGTGGCAGCAAAATGCCCCCTACAGCATAACAGAGCCACCTGATCCCCAAACTATAAGGCTCAGGTATTTATTTTATTTTGTCACCCATCTATTTTTCCATTTTACACTTTTTTTTATGACCAAACAAATTAAATTGTTCATGTTCCATTTTCAGAATTCAGAAGTTTAAAAAGTCATGAGCCTGAGGGCAAAACAAATAAAATGGAAATCTGCAAGATGTGATTGCGTGATATAGATTTAATAACCGAGCTTTGTACTTTAGATGACTTGAAATGGCTCTGATGATAGCTTATCTAACAGTCTGAAATGCTAAACTTTTCTGTGAACTCTCAAAACAAAATGCTGCTGAATGATTTAACACATTAGAGAGACGTCACACGTGCTCCATGTGTCCTTGTGACTGGCTTGTTGACTTCTGTGAATGTCAGACTGGAAGCACAGCAGACATTCCAGCTCCTCTCCTCCCTCTTCACCTCACTCTCCTTTTTTATGTCACAGACCAACCAAAACCAGCTTTCACTCTGCTTTCCTCCCACTTATTCTGTCTCACATTGTGACCAACCCAAATCAGACTCTGTCCACGTCCCTGTCTCACCCTCCTTCCCTTCGTTCTTTCTGCACAGCTCATCAAACCCAATCAGTTTGGCGGCTCGTAGCTTTGTTAAAGAATTACAGAGTAGTGCGGCGGTAAAAACCTCTCCCCCAGATGTTCACTTCACATGACAAGAGACAGACAGTGGTGCTAGCGAGGGATCAGGAGGGCAGAGCAGGCTGGTACCAACTAATTAAAGAAACTCCCAGAATCCTCTTTTTTGTGGGGCTTTTTTTTTCCCCGACTGGCTGAGACAAAGCCACACGACCCGTAAAGAGAATGAGGCGAGTGACCCATGAAAAACCACAGGAAATAGAGTCTGTGAGGATGGAGAAAGAAAGAGGGAGAGAGCGCGAGAAAAGGAGGGGGAGAAGAGAGAGATAGCAAAAGGTGAGGGGGTGCGAGGCAGAAAGAGCGGGACCTGAAGGAGGGAATGGGAGAGAAAGGCACGGAATTAGCAGGACACAATAGCAATAATGTCAGGTCGCGGCCTTTAGGGTGCAGATTTGTGCAGCGGAATGAGAAAATGAAACAAGTAG
This sequence comes from Bujurquina vittata, assembly GCA_015106715.1. Classification (NCBI taxonomy): domain Eukaryota; kingdom Metazoa; phylum Chordata; class Actinopteri; order Cichliformes; family Cichlidae; genus Bujurquina; species Bujurquina vittata. The sequence continues at coordinate 6,310 of VUQK01041323.1, forward strand.
TGAGTTTGGTCCAGGCTTTATTACACTGGTGGCACGAGGTCTGCTGCTGGTCAGCGTTACACTCTGCTTAGACACCAACACACACACTGCACACTGCACACACACACGCACACACGCACACACACACACACACTCTGCTAATCCAAACACATAAATGAATGTGTAGAACTGATCTGTCTGGAAATAGTTTGGAACCCCTTCAATATGTATATTATGCATGTGTTATGTTAAGCTTAGCATTGATATATTCTGACTTGTTCACACAGAGTCATCCGCCCCAAACGGCAGCATATGAACAACAAGCTTCATACTGTAGATGACGAAGAATGGTCTGTTTTCGGGGTTGTCTTCCTGTTGTATGATGACGTTTGTCTCTGTCCATCAGGGACCCTCATCAGGAACTTTTACTGAGAACAATTTGACCCTCATCCTTCATTTTGCCTCTGTTAATGTCTTTATGTCTCTGACCACCAGGTAGCACATCATTATCCATCGACGAGCTCAAATGTATTAACTCTCCAAGCATCACTGCTGTTTTTGTCACATCCAACGTTCTAGCAGAGATGAATATTTTAATTTTGTTGAGACGTTCTTTAGTCAGAACATGAGTGCTACACCTCACAAATCTTCATTGTCATGGGTACCTGGACCTTATGGTAACACCTGGGAGGACAGCTAGACTGACCACATCATTGCAGCTGAAATAATGTGGACCGTTTTTAACGCTCAGCGGTCTCTCAGAGTTTGACTGCTTTTTAACTGAAGGACGATTTGGAGCTGGAAATGATGTCAGACTGAAAAGGTGAGCGGGCAGGCCTCCAGGCCATAATTCTGGAGGATGATGATCAGCACCAGCCAGCATCAGCTTGATGGCTCAGTTGTGCATTTTATCTGCTTTGCCCTCCCTGTGGTTGTCACTGTGTGTGTGCCAGCCACTTTGCAACCCACTTCCTCCCCAGATCCTCCTTTTCATTCCATTTCTGATTTAATTAGTGCCACAAAGCTGTTCCCTGAATTATCCCTCTGCTTATAATTTATATAAGCAGAAGATAATAGAGGAACAGAAATCAGAGGAAATTCTGAACAAAAAAATGCAAAAATAGCAGCAAGGTGGATCAGCACGGGGTTAAGATTGCAGATTAACTCATTTTTATTACTAATTAGTCGAAGTCTCCAGGTAAAATTGTGCCTTTGCAAAAAGAGTCTGAGAACCTTTTCTCTGCCCATGAGATATGTTATTCTAAAGTTTGAATGAGATGAAAACTTACATTTCACCAGTAGCAGCAAAACTAAATGATGTGTTCTTACTGACTGAGCGATCCCTGTGTGCATGGGTCTAATTTCACCTACGAACCGCTGACGGGAGCTCACGGCTGATTTTTATTCCTGTGCAAATCGATCGTGTCTCCAATTTGAGGAGGAAATTTCTTGTGGCACGCTTCCCTTGATGAAACTTGTCCCACGGGAATCAAACTCTAATTTCAGATGCAGTTTGTTTTGCCCGTGTAATTTATTTTCTTTCCTCTTAAACGAACCTTATCTGGCAGCAGAGGGAAATGTATGGAGACTAATATTTAATACATTCTGGAGTGTAAACTGCAGGTCTTACTGCTGTTTCTGTTAAATATTTACACTGAGCACCTCGGGGATTTGGAGTCGGGGATCGAAGGGTGACTGTGTTGCGACATGCTCCTTTTAAGCCTGACCCACGTGGCTCTGGAACATGTTCAGAGCAGTAAAACCCCTTCAAAGGCGTGTAGAAATGCTTGCATTTGATGCTGTATGATAATAAAATGCCACTTATTCAGTCCGATTCAACATTACTGCCCCCTTGGCCTAACGCTTAGCCTCTAGCCTCAGCATCAGCATTCATAACGAGGCTCACCAGAGCAGTCGTCACAGCTAAGTGCTCGAGAATGCGCTGGGTCAGTTTTATTTTACTGCCCTTATGCTTTAGCCATCTGACAAATGTACACAGGCGAGCGGGAACACGTTCATAAACCTGCACAGACACTCAGTCACACATGCACATCCTTCTTTTACAGTACTTGTGAGCGCTTTATGCAAACTTAATTTCATTTCCTTAACTTTAGCTTTAAAACCAAACCAATAAATCCTACGCTTATAAAAATAAAAATCATGACCGTCCTATGAGGCCCAAACAACAAGGGATGGTCTTCTTATTTCTCCATTACAGTTGGAACATTTGGTCCTTAAAGGAAAGGAAAATATTTCCGTTTCCCTTCCATAATCACCATCATTCCTCCACTCCCGCTCCGCAGTTAAACGCACAAAATGGCACGAGTTCACACGGCTCCCTGAGACCGAAGATGGCTGTGGCAGCTCGCATTTCTTAAACATTAAAAACATTGAAATCCCATATCCTGAATCACATTAACTATAATACTCCCCCCATAAACAGGGGGACAATAACCTCCAAAACACTGGAGGTTATGTTCTACGTTCTGAAAGCATAATATGACCAGTAAACACAGGCTGTGATTGCTGATGCCGGTGATTGAGAAATGAACGGCTAACAGAGAACCTGCTGAGGAGATTTCTGCCCTGAAACTGCGGGGGAGGGGGGGCAGAAACCGGGTGATGCTATTTGAAAGCTCTGCTGCTGAAACCTTTTTTAAGCAGACCAGAGGAGGATTGAAACAGGCCTACCTGTGCATACAAACCACCACGCTGCATATTTAATGGGCTAAACCTCTTTAGTACAAACAGATTAAATGCTGGAACTGAGAGGTTTTGTTTTTTGATAGATGAGACTGAGGCGCAACATCCAGGCCTGAATAATGAACCAACACCTGCAGTTCCTCTGCAGTCCAGCAGAGGCGCCACATTGCATCAGTCCCTGCACACTCCCATGTTAAAACTTTCCAGCAGAAATAAACATGTTTACAACCTGATACAGTCACTGATTTGGTCTCTCTCATAACAGCTGTATGTTTTCATAAAAATTACCTGTTAAAGTTTGCATTATTAGGGCCACTCTTTGAATGACAGGTGGATGGTGACACAGGCGGCTGTAGCTGCTAGCTTTCTGCTAGGCTTCACCTCAGCTAACTGGAGTCTCTGAACTGGACCTCTGGACCATGTTTGTGCTGCTGGAGCCTTTTAATGCAATTATTGGACTAACACACCGTCCAAGAAGGCGGAGCTCCAGAGTGAAATTTGAGGCTTTTATTTGGATATTACTGATTACTGAGGCATCTGTGTCTGTGTGATGAACCCATACAGTCTGTGGATGACAATTTATCACTCCACCCTCTTGTCCAAACATGGCCACATCTTTGGCTGCATATAAGGTGCATGGTGGCTATGTTCATCTTTTATGTACAGTCTTTGTGGAAACAATAGTAAACAAACAAGTTTTAACTAAAATATTAGAATCACTTATTGAAATCATCCCAAACTCAGGGGACATACTTGCTTGGTGAAAAACAGACAGATAGACATACAGAGTTATCTTAAATTATTTGAAAATTGTACTTTTTACTAATAAGCTAAACTACTGTACTGAATATCAACCTTATGGGAAATAAATTACATTGAAAATAAAATGGAAAATGGAAATAAATTTCCTCAGTTGACACGCTTAATCGCTGCATTGCTAAACCAACTTCTCTATCTCTCTCTCTCACACACACACACACACCCACACACACACACATACAGCTGACAATAATATAAGCTTCCAGTGTTATTCGTCAGCCTGATTTCTGTACATTTGTTGCTGCTGATTCACACTTCAGTTGCTCTCACGACGCCAAGGTTATTGTAACAGTAACACGTCTCTGAACACTCAGAGATGCAGTTAGTATTTGGTGTGCAGCTCTGCAGCATCACTGCAGCCTTCCATTCAGAAGCTTCTCCAATCGTGTCTTTTTTTTATTGGCTTTCTTTAAAGTCTTATGCCTCGTGTAAACACGTTCAGCTGCACCTTTTGTGGAAAGGTGCAATAAAAAGGCTTTTCTAGTGGTGACTCACATTTATTTCTGAATCGCATCTAAATTTTAGCTCCAACATGCTGAAATACTCCAAGATCTGGTTATGAGAGTGGAGCTCAAGCTGGACGAGGCCGTTGGTGTTATTTAAAAAGAAAGCTGTGATTCAGAGTTCAGTGTGTGTGTGTTTGTGTGCCCACTGAACAAATGTGGGCTGCATCTGTGTGTGAAGGTAAAGGGTGTGTGTGGATGTGTCTCTCTGTGCATAACAGTGGAACAGAAGAGCTGCCATCTGGTAAAGCCGTCCACCTGCTCACACTCTGGTGGTCTTCTCTTTTCTGTGTCTGTGTGTGTGTGTGTGTGTGTTTGAGGTAGGTAGCATCTTGGTGGTCTCTTAAATCCCTGCCTCTGCCTTGGTTTGATTGAGGAGGGGTGTGTGTGTGTGTGTGTGTGTGTGTGTGTGTGTGTGTGTGTGTGTGTGTGCGCGCGCGCGCGCGCAGGCGCCAGGCAAGGAAACCGTATGCACTCTTCTTCAGGCAGTTATTACTGCCTGTGCTTACATTTCCCAGCATGCACTGTTGTGAAGCTGATAGTTGATGCTTTGAAGGTTCAGTCTTTGCTGGCACCTGTAAACACTGGCGTGTATACACTGGTAAAAAGGTGAAACATCAGTGGGCCAAAAACAGAAATATCTCTTCATCGGCTCTCAATAAGTGTTTAGGATTCAGGATGAAGGTGAGCATGTTGAAAGTGAAGCGTCTCCTCATCGGCGCCGTCTTAAATCCAAATTTGAATTTAAAATGCTGTTTCTTAAACTCCTGAATGATGAAACATGTCATAGTAATACATTATCCCACTAAAGCACCTCACGCTCAGGCTGCAGGCTTATTTGTGGTTCGTATTGACACTCAGTGCTCCCTCTGTGTTTGCACATTACACCAGTCAGTCATTTGTCCTTTGGAAAAACTCAGGATACACAAGGTTGCACATGTGAAACACAGGGAAAAACTCCTGAAGCATTAATTACTGTTCAGAGTAACAGCTGCTCTGTGGACAGTTAAATATGAGACACGTGCAGATGAGGTGTAGAGTCTAAAAGTCACGGCTGAATCACAGCTTTGCAGTCAAAACAAAGACATTACAATTAACTCAGGATCTTTATCAAATTAGTATCACCACAGACGGTGAGACTCTGTGGGTACTCATAGGTTTATATTCTGGGCTCATTTTATTAAACTAACTGCTTTCAATGATCAAAATATCCATCCATCCATTCTCTTCTGCTTATCCTTTACATATGGTCATGGGGGGGTGGAACCTATCCCAGCTCTAATGGGCCGAGCGGTGGGGTACACCCTGTACATGTGACCAGCCTGTTGCAGCGATAACACAGAGAGACAGACAACCATTCACACCTATGGCAATTTAGCATCACCAATTACCGTAAGACTAAAGCCTGCATGTCTTTGGACTGTGGGAGGAAACCCCCACAAACACGGGGGGGAACACGCAAACTTCCACACAGAAAGGTGGATTTGAACCGAGACCTTCTTGCTGTGAAAGCTAACCACTGCACCACCCTGCTGCCGCATAATCCAGCTAATGCAGTGGATAATGCTGAAGAGATGTGCTACAAGCCCTCATCATATATCCTTCATCACGTGACATCATCAAAGCCAAATGTTGTGCATATGTTTGGTTTGAGATTGGTTTGATCATATGGTGCTTTTTTCTGTGATTGGCTTCAATCAACAGTGTGGGTGTGGTCACATCAGTTCATAAGTGCTATCCACGATATTCCTGACTTTGCGCCATTACCCACAATTCATAGCGGAAGGCGGTTGTTTACTTCCGCTTGCGCTGTAGTTTGCATTGCGGGGCTACACACTTGCTATTAATTTCAGCATTTTTACACTGCAGTTTCTTTCAACTGGCGTAATGGCATTGCAAGGATGTTTTAAAAAGCAGCGAGGACAATTCAGTAACTGTCATGATCCTGGGCCGGTGGCCCAGGGTACATTGGTGGTTTTTGTTATGCCTTGGGATTTTGGTTTCTTGTTTAGTTTTTCTGTTGTCATTAACTCTGACTCTGACTTTGGGGAACTGGAAGTATAGAACCGCCCGGTGGAAGTAGCAGTCTGTCATGGCAGCCCATGTAAGCAGAAACTTGATGATAACTTTATACAATTGCAGCCACACTGGGCTCAGCTATGCAACAAATCACTGCTACTCAAATACAATGGATTCTACAAGCGTGGTTTCATTTTGTAATGGAAAGAATAGCAAGGGCGTGCCACAATAGCACCACCATGTGGTCAACCACAGATCTACAATCCTGCTAAACATCCGCGCTCTGCTTCTGCTAGCTTCAGCGGCCGAAAGGCAGTCACGGCGGACAGCAACCACACAGCGTTTTTGAAAGGAGAAACATACAAGCTGCTTTGTCAAAATGCAAAATTTCAGCCTTGTTACATGCAAAAAATGCAGGTCTTCATTGTGTAGTTAATGTTTTACTTTACATGGGCTTGCTACAGCTGGTATCAGGTAAATGTGTTGCCCAGTGGTCACATGGGAGCAATTGAAAAAAAGTATTTTCCTCAAACACGCAGCAGAAAAACCCTCAAAAGTTAAAGATTAAGTGTGGTTCAGTGGAGTTGAAGGTAAATGTATGTGTCCTGCTTCACTGCACGCGCTTCCTCTAACACTCTTCCTCCCACCATGTCAGGTGAGTGCCAATCTGCACACTGCCTCTGGCAACATCTCCATGGAATCATCCGGCACTGGCAAACACTTTACATCAAATGCAAAATAAACAGCCCAGACCTGCTCATTAAAATAAATGTCTAAGTGCTCCCGGTTGCTGCTGGTCACTGTGAATGTTTCGAAGAGCTTGGGGAAAATGGCCGACTGTCAGAGAGGCCTGTAATAGTGTGCTTGCTGCCTTCATTAACGGTCACCTTCAAATGTCGAGAAGGATCCTCTGACACAAAGTGCAGGTCAGATTAACTGTTAGCAGTAAAAAAGGTTTTTCTTTATGGCTCGACTGCGCTCACGTGGTTTTCGCATGTTTTTCTGCAAACAAAACCAAGAATAAAAAAGGAAAAAGAAAATTAAAGCAAGTACAGAGGCCAAAGAGATGGATGGACAGAAAAGGAGAGAAGGGAAAGGAGGAGGGGATCATGAGAGCAAGACACAGAGGAAGAAGGGGGATGTTCACTAGCCGCTGACCAAATGATTCGTGACAAGTTAGCTCAGTGCACAGACCTCTGGGGTCACCCGGGAAGATAATGGGGAGGGTAAGTGGAAGGGAGGGGTGACGAAATGAGACAGAGCAGAACAAAAAGAAAGGGAAAGGAGAGCGAGATTGAAAGGGAAAGATGGGAAGATTAGCCGAGAGAGAGAAAGAACCCCGGGAAGTGACAGTCAGTGCAAATGTGGGTCGAAAATAACAGAGCTGGAGTTTCTAATAGTTTGTAACTTCATAAAAACGCTGCATTCAGAACAATTTCCCACTGCTGGCACCGAAGCTGGGAGACACGGAGCCATGTGAGCCTGTTCAGCAGTTTGTTCCAGACTGAAATATCCAGACAGATATTAGATGGATTGCAGTGATTATTTTGTACAGAGCAGAGGATGAACCCCGCACCTCGCCTTAACCCTTCAAATGCCGCCAGCAGGTTCACATTTGTAGCTTGTAGTAAGACAGTTTAGCAGCATTTCCAGGACTTTTTTAAATGGTGCTTCCATTTTCCTCTCAGGTAATCTGGATGTCGATTAGAAATATCAAGAAATCGATATCAAAGTAAACATTTAGTAATGATTTAGAGGCACATGTGCAGCCCGGTGAGATGTATCACGTGAAAAGGGGCTGTTTTACTCTGTGGTGCTGCAAGTATTTAGACTAAGCAGGTTTAAGCCACGTTATGGAAGCTTTTATCCACCTCTCATTGAAGTCCAACTGAATCTGAAGTGGGCAGTAAAAGCACTGCAGAGGGGTCCAGTTCAGAAACTCCAATTAGCCGACACGAATGCCACCAGACAGCTTGCAGCTACAAAGAGGCCACGCCCCCAACAATGCCTTAGTTTAAACAGGTGAGTTATAAACACAGTGAAATTAGCTACAGAGACCAAAGCAGTGTTTTTGGATGCAGTCTGTGGGGACGGGCTCGCCGCTGGTGCCTCTGCTGGACGTTAGAGGAACTGCAGGTTTTCTTTCCCCCAGTATTCTGCTATTCGCCAAACTGGTGGGTGCTGGGAGAGAAACTGGGCCTGAGTCATTATAACCGTTGGGTTTGTCAGTTAGACTCTACTGACTAAAAGCCTGAATTCATAATGAGACACTTTTATTTCACTGGAGACCTGATCTTTCCATGATAAATATTTTAAGACATTATAAATATTTCAAATCTTGACAGTATTGTGTTGTGGCAGCGCCAAACAATCAGGAGGACTGAGCTCACTGAGTGCTCTTCGGTGATCAGACCGAATCAGAAAATAAAGAAATTACGGCTGTAGGAAGAAACAGTGTCAGGCAGAAGTTAGAAGGAGAGAGACCCGGAGAGGTGGCTCGACTCATCAGAGAGCCCATTATCTCTGTGGAAGAAAACAGGAGGTGTGTGAACAACAACAACACACAGCAGTACAGCAAGAGGAAATACCAGATTCTGCCTGTGAATGCCACCTCCCTCTGTGCTGGTGGTTAACAATAACAGGTCAAGGAGAGGGTCAGCGCAAACATGCCATTAGGAGGAGATGGGCAGGCTGTTTTAACAGCTAATCATCCCTCATCCCGGCTGCGCTGCGGTGGCATTTCTTCTGCTGGGGCTGCTCCTCACTCAGCTCACTTGTCAGACCATGAAAGGGGGAAAATATGGACTCATTCTACACCGAGAAGTCTGGCATTTACTAAATATGACACATACAGCAGCGTAATAATCTGCAGCATACAAAGTGGTGGTAGTGGGTTACCGTCCGGGTGTGATTGGCTCTGAGCAGCTACTGGAAGGAAATTTCACAGAGCTGCTACCATTACGTTTCTGTTAGTCATGAATGAAAATGAGTTTTGAGCTGCAGCAGTTACTTTAAAAGAAATTGCTCTAAATAAAACATTTTCCACCCTTTTAGCCCAGTATTTAACCAGACAGCCCATGCATTTGGGCCCGATCAGGGCCACTTACAGCACTTTCAGCTCCGCTCCTGCACTTGCAAATGTTGTCTGGGACAGATGTGGCCTAAAAGTCATGAGGTGGGAATGAATTGTGTTTTTTGTGTTTTGTGGGGGTGGGGGCACATTAAAAGAGCAGTTACAGAATGAAGTGAGTGCAGTTTACAGAACAAGGACGCTGTGAATAGTTCATTCTTTGGTGCCAGATGGAATCAGCTGGAGGTGCTTCGCTTGTGACTGTTTATTACCACAGACCTCATAAAAGATGATCAGACTCCTGAAGTGAAATTCAATAACAGCACATATGGTGGTACAACTTCAACCGCTTCTTCTTCCTCCGCCTTCTTCTTCTTTCATCTGCTCCTTTTATGGACTGCCACAGCGGATCATCTCCCTCCATCTTACCCCATCCCAGCATCCTCCTCTGAGTTCTTCCTCTTCTCCTTTTGTCCAGTACATCCACTCTCCGTCCTCTGCACATGTCCAAAAAATCTCAGCCTTGCCTCTCTAACTTTGTCTCCAAATGTCTCGCCCTGAGCTGTCCCTCTGATGGACTCATTTCTAATTCAGTCCATCCTGGTCACTTGCGTTGAACATCTGAACATCTCAGCTCTGCTCATTCAGTTTATCTGAGCTCTTTTCTACTTCAGTGAGCTGTTGCTTATAATTTGTTCCTATTTCCCAACTTTTGTAATGAATAAAGTACATCTGATTTTTCCTCAGCTTGAATAAATGTCCAGAATCTTTTCAGAACGACTACTGAGCACTTCTAGAAGTTATCACAGTAGATACCTGCAAACATTCCCGTTTTTCCCACAGTTTTCCACATTGAGTTATTTTACACATGTAGATTTTGTGTATGTGTATCAGTGATGTCAGTGATACGTTACTTAGTAACACGTTTGTAGCACTTGTAATACTTTTGTAAGACTTGAGTTACTTAAAAGGATCTCACCTTAGGATTCACTTCACCAAAATGGATGTGAAGTATTCAATGTTTAATTTGGGTTTTGGGCCAGAAGGTTGGGCTCATGCGGGAGATAGGAAAAGAATGAGACTCAGACAGAGACTTAAGGTTTTGAACATGCCTGGCTTGTGGATTGAAAAAACAAATAATTAAAATAAAATAAAATAAATATTTAAATAAAAGTGTTCCCTTTTTGGTACCAATAGTTCTGCTCAGTAACAACTCTGTTTCACAATAACAGTAGTTATTTTTTTTAACTTATTTGGGTGCACCCTTTCTAATTCACAATAGGCTTCAGTTCAAAATAAAACCACTTCAACTTCAAAACATTTACTCACATTGCTTTAATCTGAAGAAGGCTACTTTTTTCAGTAACGAGTAATCTGATGCATTACTATTTGCAGTCCATCAGATTAAAGTTACTATTACTATTTTTGTCACTATTGTTGTCGTTTTCCTCAGTACAAAGATATATTTTTGCTTTCTTCTTGCCTCTCGGGCAGTGACGTCTGGCTGATGCAACAGTTCAGTCCCGTTTTGAGCATGAGGACAATAACAGCACAGCAACACAAACACAAACAAAGGAGGGAGAAGAGAGACACATTTTTCTAGCTGCAAATACAGGAACTATTGTGAGTCTGTGTCAGCTAAAAATGATAATATCAAGGTTAGCTGTGCACTCTGTGCTGGCGACAAAGCGCTAACTAGCTTCAAAAACACTACGTCAAATATGAAGAAACATCTGGAGTGACGGTGCAGTCAAACTTACAGAGCGAGTCCCACCAGGTGGAGTGAAGCAGCGCTGCAGCTAGTGCAGGAGCCCCCCAGCACCCGAACAACCAGAACTACAAACAAGTAAGGGGGGGAGAGCTGAAGTATGACAGTATGTAGCAGAGGAAACGCTGCCCTTAAACACGGCTGACTCGCCCTCGTTTACTAGTTGTTGTTTTTATGTTGGGGGGGGCTTCCAAAAAATGATCGCCTGTATTTAACTGTAAATGACCTGTTGACCTAATCTGTGAAACGTGTCAAACATATTTCTCTTCATCAATGATATGAGGTCATTGTAAGTGAGAAACAGCATTTCTATCACAGGGTAGAAGCTGCACTCAGTTTTTGGCAAAGTGGCTTTTATATATATTTTTTTTTTAACAAGGTAAAAACTGTCATTGACATTAAAAATGTCTAAACTCTGGCTCAGAAGGCTGCAGAAATCACAACAAATGTGACATCACAGTTCTATAAAGATATTTGAAGTGGCCAAAAAGCACTGGATTGATTATAATGTAGGTACAATAACACAATGACTCCTAAAGATTGTTGAAAAAGGGGTTATTTCTTCATTTTATATATCAGCCCTTCATAAATCA